>JAWQFJ010017484.1:0-94449 GCA_034096865.1 Theodoxus fluviatilis
AGCCCAATGCTCTACCAACTGTGCCATTGTAAACTTGTAGGTATGTGAAGCATTTATAACGACCTTGTCATAAACCCTCGTGGTTCGTATTTTGCACTGTAAATTGTAGAAAAATGGATGATAGCATGAACTGTTTGGTATTTCATACGGATCTAACCCATCAACGTCAATATTCTTTTCGTAGTATCGCATTTTGGCGCCTGCTGGTAGAGGTTCAACATATATCGAAGCGTTTTGCTGAAGTAGGAAAGATAACTCGGTTTGACTCGATGTCATTACGCTGAAATGGTCGTTGTCCCCAACATTTCCGGGTCAGGGATTGATTAAATCATCATATTTTTGTGACACTGAGACCAGACCATCAAAACAATTAGCACTAGGCCTTGAATCAAATCGTCGTACGAGATCTTACGTTGACTGCAAATGTACAACAGTGCCGCGTGATTGTGTCGACATTCAGTTAGTTCGCTGGGCCCCTATTCACAACGGCGATTTATCTTTTTAACACTCGATTTATCCCCTATCCCCGCGTTATCTTGATCGGTTAGATAAGGTACGCTCGTCAGAGGATCCTAGGTTGCGCTTTGCTATATATACTGCTTTCTTTGTCGTCTCTTCGATTCTCTTAGATCGTAGATGACGTCATGAGATTACGTCAAAGCGGAACAGGCAGTTGGAATCGTCTGAGTTTAGAGACAAGGGTAGTGAATTAGGCAGTACAGTAGTCGCCGCTTATTAAAAACACATTGGGACCGAACAAAAGTGTTTTTAATAAGCGGCGTTTTTATTAACCGTTTGCTTGTTGAACATGTCCATCAGTAACGAAGTAAATCCGGACCTTACCAACTGTATTTAAAAAACGGCTGTTTTTATTAACCGCGTGTTTTATAAGCGGCGACTACTGTATTGCCTTTCTTACTTACATTCAGCCCTTGAGGCAAAATATTCAAATGTGGTAAGAGTGAGAGAGAGAGAGAGAGAGAGAGAGAGAGAGAGAGAGAGAGAGAGAGAGAGAGAGAGAGAGAGAGACAGAGAGAGAGAGACAGAGACAGAGAGAGAGACAGAGAGAGAGACAGAGACAGAGAGAGACAGAGAGAGACAGAGAGAGAGACAGAGAGAGAGACAGAGAGAGAGACAGAGAGAGTGAGAGAGAGGGGGGGGGGAGGGGAGCTGGGAAAAGGGGAGGAAGGGAAGAGAGAATGAGAGTAAGAGGGTGGGTGGGAGAGAGAGAGAGAGAGAGAGAGAGAGAGAGAGAGAGAGAGAGAGAGAGAGAGAGAGACAGAGAGAGAGTCAGAGAGAGAGACAGAGAGAGAGTGAGAGTAGCCATAACACTGATCAAAAGATCAGATGAAGGCCTTGCGGCCTAAGACATCTGAGGACATATCTATCTAAATCATTCTCTGTCCTCGCAAATGACGTCACGAATTCTATTCTATTCTATTCTATTCACCCCTCCTTCAAAAATCTCCTCGCAAATGACGTCACGTTATACGACGTCAAATGATCACGTCACAAATTTTGCAAAATGGAGTCTGTTGAATTGTTTTCAATGAAACACCAAAATGTAAAAAAAAGTCACTTTCTTTTCAAACCTCGATTCTGAAAATTTGATAATATTGAATGGGACCTAACTTCCAGTCAGTGTGCAAAATCTCAAGGAAATCCGTCCAGTAGTTTTTGAGATATAGGCCGTGGAGACGGGACAGACAGACAGACACACACACACACACACACACACAGACAGATAAAGTTTGTAGGACCTCCAGTAAACCTGGAGGGATAAAGTCTGTAGGACCTCCAGTAAACCTGGAGGGATAAATTATGTATACACAGTTTCAAAAAGTAAATGTACAAATAATATAATAGGTGAGACCCTTTCGCGTGAAAAATGCAGAACTCTACTGACCACTGAGTACCACAACAATAAGGCTGGAACAGGAAAATGGCTGCTTCTTTGTGCAAGTATCCCTCAATCAAAACCAGATGAAGAAAAATAATGAATTAAGCCAAAATACTAAGTTGCAAAATGGTATAGACTTAAAAAACACCACAAATCTTAATAAGCACAATGTGAACTGACTTTATTATCCGGTTTTTACATCATAGGAGAAAATAACCAATACCTTAACAAATTTAACAAGAAGGTATGATAAATATGGGAAGTAAATGAGGCTGCAGCTTACATTTCAAATTACTAAAGACAGGATATGCAGATGCTTATTATACATTAATATGAACATGTTACACGCCAGTGCTCTGATTATTCTTAATGATCAAGATGTCTAGGGGTAAACGCACTGCTGCAACATTCACTCGCCTTACTCGCTGTCAAGAATAGACAGGACAGAGAAGATAAGGGCAGAGATCAAATACAAAATGACTTTAATAATACTTGAAGTGATAAAACAATGATTGGTAAGTCAACGTGCATGGATAAAACTTTGATTAATACTAGGTTAAGCCAGCCAGCCTTTTCTATATAGGGGGGTAAAACTTATCTGACAGTTCACTGAGTCCGTTCTGTGGAGGAATGATGAAGGGTGTCAGGGCAGCGTGACCCTGTGGTTTGTCCTGGCAAAGGAGGTCAGGGCAGCGTGACCCTGTAGTTGTCCTGGCAAAGGGGGTCAGGGCAGTTGACCCCGTGGCTGCTCCAGAAGGGGGTTGTCTTGGAGCGTGGAGGGGGTGTCGACTGATGCAGGGGTGGGTCCTGCAGAGGGGAGGTTGAAATGGCCTCATCTCTCCTCTCTAGTCCAGTCTGGTGGCGGGGTGTCAGGCTGGGGGTCAGGCAAAGGTCATCTCCTCTTGAGCTGCTCGCATTTCACCCATGCTTGGGGCTGGAGGTGGTCAGATGGAGGGGGGGGGGGGGGGGGGGGACGACATCCCCGTCCTTGCCCCCTAGGTCAGACTGGCCTGCTGCATACCATTTATTGTATTCTGGGCTCCCCAGTATAGGAGCGAAACGGCCCCCCGCGCTAGCAGAATCTGCCTGTATTTATCCCCTGCTCCCATGTCTCCATTGAGAGTCTCAGAGACTCACCAATGGGAAGAAGGGGAAATCTGGCGCCCTGCTTGCTCAGCACTTTTCTACCGCCCAAACTCTTAAAAGTTCACTACTCTGGGCCAATAGGAAAAAAAAGAAAATTGGCGCATTACTGGCGTCAGCAGAGTTTCTTCCTGCTCAAAGTCTGGCACAGTCAGCATAATTCTCTGGGCTCGAATTCTCACGTCAGCACAAGCTTGGCGCCCAACTTGAAAACTGTTCACTCCTCCCACCAACACAGTAATATTCTAAAGGCATGGCTGGTTGCTTAATATACTACATTTATTTGAGGTCTGGCTGGCTTCTGTATCCTTAAGTATTCATTACTTAACACATGCATAAACACACAATTCATAATGGTAGTGGTATGATGCTTCATTAGCTCACACAGAAAACGTAGCACAGGGTAGGCATTTTACCTAAACCACACAGAGAAATAAAACAGAGGTGGGTGGCCGTAACAGAACATTCTTTAATTGATTTTTATTCTTGATGAATATACTTTATATCTACAGATAAAAACCGCTGGCGCTGAACCTCCAGGTTTTGGCATTAAAAAAACACAATAAATCATACAAAAATGTGTCTTTTAGCTTGGCCGGGGCCTACACATCACACAGCACATGGAGACAATCACAGACCTACACACCACACAACACATGGAGACAGACAGTCACAGACCTACACACAACATGGAGACAGACAGTCACAGACCTACACACCACAACACATGGAGACAGTCACAGACCTACGCACCACACAACACATGAAGAGAGACAGACACAGACCTACACACCACACAGCACATGTAGACAGTTACAGACCTACACACCACAACACATGGAGACAGTCACAGACCTACACACCACAACACATGGAGACAGTCACAGACCTACACACCATACAACACATGGAGAGAGACAGACACAGACCTACACACCACACAACACATGTAAACAGTCACAGACCTACACACCACTACACATGGAGGCAGTCACAGACATACACACAACACATGGAGACAGTCACAGACCTACACACCACAGCACATGGAGACAGTCACAGACCTACACACCACAAAACACATGGAGACAGACAGTCACAGACCTACACACCATCTTTGAAGTGCTGCAAGAACAAAACAAAACAAACGAAATGTTTTTCCCCCTTACTCTGATTATTCCTTGTTTCGGAGACGACTGTGATTTTGACTTTTGAGTAGGCCTACACGAACACACAAGCTCGATACAGCCGGCAACAAGCTAGTTCGCCAGGCGGGACAGTGAAATAGATCTATTTCACTCAGAATGTCGATCAATATAGGGCAACGTACTTATTTTTTAAATCAGGGATTGATTAAATCATCATATTTTTGTGACACTGAGACCAGACCATCAAAACAATTAGCACTAGGCCTTGAATCAAATCGTCGTACGAGATCTTACGTTGACTGCAAATGTACAACAGTGCCGCGTGATTGTGTCGACATTCAGTTAGTTCGCTGGGCGATTCCAGGCTTTTAACCAGCGAAGGCAACGATCTAGATGGTACATATACTTTACCGGTTTCACAAATGGAATGAATTTGACGCCAACACAGCGTAGTATCGCTTTTTTGCGTCTGCTGGTAGACGTTCATCATACAAAGAAGCCAAATGTTGTTTTGTGAACGTAGGAAAAGAGTTTGACTCGATTAGGCTCTTACATCTATTGACTATCGAGGGAGGTGCTTCCGAGTGTACGAAATCCATTATCCTCAAAATTCTACTCGCAAATGACGTCACGTTGTTGATGACGTCACACATTACGCAATTTCGCCATTCCATGAATCGCGTATTTGGGGAGGCACTCTGGAGTGTACGACCTTAAAAAACCACTTTTTCTTCAAGCCTCGATTCTGAAAATTTGATACATTCAATCGGACCTAACTTCCAGTTAGTGTGCAAAATCTCAAGGAAATCCGTCCAGTAGTTTTTGAGATATAAGCCGTTAAGTCGAGACAGACAGACACACACACACACACACACACACACACACACACACACACACACACACACACACACACACACACACACACACACACACACACACACACACACACACACACACACACACAAAGATAAAGTCTGTAGGACCTCCAGTAAACCTGGAGGGATAATTCATTTATTCAATACTTTGAATATCCTTTATTGTTAACATTTTCCACAAGTAGATATTGGTGCTCCATGAATGGTCAGTGAAGCTGGAAACAATACAGATCCAACACTGGATAAAGTACCTGTATCCTAACTGTGGGGAGCAAATGTGACAGGGGAAAATAGCTGTAGTTGAATGGACTTTGATGGGAATCGGATGCATTCCAAATTAGGTAGCCTATATGCCAAAGTATCTTGTTGAATAGGACACTGTGTCTTCAGGAGTCCCCTCACTTACTCACGCACTCCTACCCACCCACCCACCTACTCACTCCCTACTACCCACCCACCCACCTACTCACTCACTCCTACCCACCCACCTACTCACTCCCTCAAAGGCTCCATCACTCTCGTTGACAAGGCAAAGGTTGAGTCTGCCATTATTAGCTGGGAATGAAAGTGTTTGATCCTGGTATGAATACAGGTGGTGGTGCCTAAGAACTGCCATGGTGAAGCTTTGCCTTAAGAGCAGACCTGTTTTAAGTAGCATCATCAACCTTTCTTGATACACTAACATCAAAGTAGACAAATCTGCAGTATGTATGTGTGAACAGGACATTACTGTAGTGCTGCAGATGAATGAAGTAGAATGAACCTGCTTCACAAGGGCAATGGATTCAGTCAGAATTCCCATCCACAGCAGCAGGGCATGGTGGGTAATTCCATTTGTGAAAGAATTTCATTTAGATTGCCCTCCACTCCTCCTCTGTTGTAGGAAACTGTTAAAACAAAATGTTTAGACTGCATAATTGTTGTGCATATACATTTTCCATGCTATAATGAATGACACTCAAACAAACGCTGTATCATTATTTATTGCACTCTCAGATCCCTTTGAAACTGAAGCTGAAACAAGCAGTACAGATGTGGAATGGCCCCAAAAACAAGTGGACCCATGTTTCAGGGAAGAGAGCAGCATGCCTTCCACTCCATGACCTCTCCCTCAGAGAGGCCACTAAGTTAACAGCTATGTTAGAGAGACAGAGAAAAAAAATTCTGAGCCAAAAGAAGATGACAAAGAAGACAACACAGCAAACCAGTCATTTTGAATATAACATAACTGACAGATTAGACCAAAATAATAAAGAATGAAAGAACCGACATCCAATTAAGGCAACAAATAAATACAGTAATTTGATGAAGCCTGTCTGAATAATGTCAGTGTAGAATAAGAAACAGCAATCTTTTCCTGTTTTTGTTTGAAGTTGTAAAATTCATTGTTGCAGGAAGTTCATTATCAACTGTCAGATAAAAGGCTCCTATCACTTGCATACTTTAGAGAGTGAGTTATTTGAATGAAAATCTGAAAATTTCTTGGGGACAACCACTGTTTCTTACAGATTTCTCATTGATGTGCTGGGAATACTGTACACTACTTCCAATTGTTGTGCAACTCTCATTTGATGCCAATAAACCCTGTGATATTTATAAATTTATTAGTATCTCAAGTAGGTTAAGGCTATTCCCCCAAAAGATAGAATTGATTATTTCTTTTCTCCACTGACAAACTGGCCAATAACATTACTTCAATGTGTCATGTTGAGTTTTGGGTTCAACAGTTAAAAAGGGTAATTGTAAGGATATTGAACTTGTTACAAGATAACGTACAGTTGCTATTAATAGCCTTGCATTTACAGTAATTTTTGTGACTTTGATGTACCAGGCTGAAATCATTATTTACAAGGGTATACCCTACAGTATTGTCACACATCCATAGGACATTCTGATTCTCACTTCTGAAACGGAAATTCAGCCTGAGTTTCGTCCCTTTACTTCCACTAGTTCCGGTAGAGTGGTACAAATAGAAGCTGATGGGATGATCGCTAGATCGTGGCAAAAGGATGACACTAAAGCATGCCAAAATATTAATTAGATTAAAAACTAATCGAAAATAGTCATATTAGACTGTTTTAACGTATACTTTCTGCACAAAACCCACAAAAGATAAGTAAACAAACCTCACCGTACGTACCTAGCTGCCTAGCAGACGAACGCGATCGAACCGTTTAGTCACTATGCCAGCAGACTATCGAGCTAGTGCTAGTGTGATATAATGTTTCATGTAAAGCTCGAATGAGTAGCAGCAGATAACTGTTTAGTTCTGACTTGAATTGACAATTTCGTTTCCCTGGTCTGGCGAGGACCGAAAATTCACTATCATCGAGTGGATGAGTGATCGATCAACTTGTGCCGCACTCGGCGTAATGAATAACTTCACGTAGTTCGGCTCGGTACGACTCAACTACGGAAACTGACGGAAACCGTCGGAAACTGACGGAAACCTATGACACAAAATACGGAAACCGCTCAATATGATGTACAAACTTGCAGCAACATTTGATATTTGATATTTGGGACAAATAGAGCTCTTCCCGGGATGTTATGCTTCTGCAACAGTTTCTGTGCTGCTCTGTCTTTGGCAAGGTTTTGCAGGTTTGGAGGACGTGCACTCTGGGGGTGAAGAGGGATTTGGCCGTGAAGTAGAAGTTGCTCGCGTCTGGCAACTGTCACTGCCTTTTCATAGCTATTTTTGCCGCCTGAAAAAGTAAACATGTATATTAACCTTCTCCACCCGCATCAAGATCAGGACTTATACTTCTGCACCGCCATTCCTTTCCAGTACACTAACAAAATTAGTAGTTTCAGTCCATATTTGAAACGAATCCGTCCCAAACTATCAAAGGTACAAGCTTCCAAAGTTAGAACAATGTAAATGCTCTTTCTGTCTTGTCGCAAAAATGCGCCTGCCGGGTGCAGAAGAGTAATACAAAATCAAAGAAAGTCTCATGTATGTGACCTGCAATTTTTACTCCACCAGAATAATATTAAGACCTTTTGAGAGTTATGATATACAGTCTAATATATGCTTTATTATTATCATTATTAGGCTTGCCTTTTGGAGTCTGTCCAGAGCTGCATCGTGATCATAAGAACCGACTGAATTCAAACAGCACCGGCTGCAGATGTAGTCTTCACTCTTAAGCGCTAGCCACTCACACCAGGTATTGTCTGACATTTCCTCGCACCGTTTGTGGTTCCAGAAAATACATACCTGAAAACATAAGTGTTTAGTCAGGGGCGGATCTGGGTTTTGAAAGGGGGGGGGGTGCAAAGTTCATTTTTTATTTTTTTGTATCTTATCAGCGAAGGCGCGAAGCGCCGAACCGACGGCGCGAAGCGCCGAGCATGCTAGGGGGGTCCGGGGGCATGCCCCCCCCGGAATTTCTTTTTAAAAAGGAAGCAAAATGGTGCAATCTGGTGCAATCTGAGCGTGTAAAGTGCTATTTTCAGGCGATACATTTTGCCACTGATGTGGTGGGGGGTGGAGATAGGACCAACTGTCTCTCTCTTGGGAAGCACATGCTCGAAAATGTACAGTGCTAAATAAGTTCGATGATAATAATAAAGAATCACAATTCACAAAAACAACATGAGGAAAAAGTCTTTGCAACAAGATCATACCTCGAATTTTATAATCTTTATTCCGAATATGTAAGAAGACATCTGTAACCAGTTTGTTGTGGGAGTCAGGCCTGGTCAGTCTAGAGACATTGAATAAACACACACATGGAGGAATTTGCCTAGTCATAGGCCTAATCATGTGACAACATTTTCTGTGGCTGAAGGCGCATGACTGTGTTGTATTTTGTTGCAACTCTGTTGACAGCATCTGGAATGTCTATTTTCAGGCTCCTGTGAACTCTCATGAGAGTCAACCCATTCAGTCTCGGTTCCCCCATTGTCGACCTGAGGTAGGTCTTCAGTGTCCGCAGCCCACTGATCCGCCTCTCGCACTCAGCTGTTGTTATAGGGACCGTGCAGATCAGTGTCAGGAGTTGGTGGACGTTGGGGAAGATCCCCTCGTCACAGGCCTGAAGTGCCTGTCTTGCTGTTTCAGGTACTGGTCCCGCTGCCCGTGTCCACTTTTGTCGCCAGTGGTCATATTCTGCAGCAACAAGGTCTACATTGGGCAAGTCAAGTGACCAGAAGCTGGCAAGTCTCTCAATGCCCTCAGGTAGTTGACCACAGACCGTATCAGTTACAGCTTGGTTCTGGCGAGGCTGTGGAAGAACAGCTTGGTTCTGGGGAGGCTGTGGAAGAACAGCTGGGTTCTGGGGAGGCTGTGGAAGAACAGCTTGGTTCTGAGGAGGCTGTGGAAGAACAGCTTGGTTCTGGCGAGGCTGTGGAAGAATGCAGAAGGGAACCAGCTCCAGACCATCCACGGCCACCTCTGACGCAGTCAAGAACCTGGTCACAAGCTCATTTGCCAGATGATCCACAAAGGGTATGGCAATTGATCTTCTAAAGAACTCTTCAGTATTCTCTGCTGGGTGGTTGGCTCGCAGTGTTTGCATTTCAGCAGCACGTGGTCGAGTCACCTGGCACTTGAGGATGGCTGCCATCTCCTGAGCCTGCTGGAACCAGTTGTGGAATTGTGCATCAATCTGCTGTCTGATTCCCTGCACAAGATGCCTGACAGAGTCTAGTTCTTTGTAAGCAGCCACGATGTCTTTGGCTTTTTGCTGCAACTTCAGAGTGAGAGGCTGTATGTACTGCAGGCACTTTCTCGTGACCACGAAAGACACAAGGAAATTTCCTGATGCAAAGACGTGCAAAAAACCAGAAGCCTTGGTGAGGGTTTCAGCGTCCCAGTCCTCCTTGTCTTTCAGCATTTCTTCAAGGCAGTTGACAACAGAAGTGAACAGCTTGGAAAAGACTTCAAAAGCAACGTGCCTGTAGACCCACCGCGTGCGGCACAAATCAACAAGTTTTTTCACTTTGCTGTCCGGCATGGTCTGCTGGATCACCTTTTCCAACTTTACTTGGCGCTTGGGAGAATCATAAAAAAAACGAAAGATTTCCTTCAAACTGCCAAACATCAATGTCACCTGCTGGACCCCACACGCTTTGACAATGCACAAATTCAGCTGATGGGCGGCACAGTGGAAGTAAAGCGCTTTGTCACACACCGCCGAAATCCGAGCCTGTACACCCTTGAACTTCCCGCTCATATTGGCAGCCCCATCATACCCTTGTCCTCTTACATTCCGAACATCAAGACCCCAGTCGTGAAGAGCAGTCAAGATGTTGTTTGCGATGGCCTCGCCTGTGATCTGTTCACACGCCATGAAGCACATGAAGTCCTCTCGTATTTCAGAGGTGTCATGGCTAATTTATCTAGTGGGAGGAGAGATGTCAAGTGTTATCGATGTCTTAGATTTGGGCACTTGAGTTATGATTGTGGGAAGGAGAGAAAGACGAGAGATGAGAAACGAAGTGCGAGCAGGTCACCTAGAGTTTGCTATCGATGTCTAAAACCCAGACACTTGGCTAGTGAGTGTGGAATGGGGTTGACTGCAAATGTTAAAGCTCGTGTGTCTTTGGTGAGAAGTCTTGGGAGGGTGCCAAAAGAGAGTAGACCCGTGTGCGAGATTGTGGAGGGAGCAAAGATGGAGACACGTGAGTCTGGTGTAGTGAATCAACCATCCCGCCCGGTGAAGGAAGTTGTTGTGGAGTGCTCTGCTCCCTACGAGTCTCGGGGAAAATTGTGTGTGGGGAACAAACAAGTACCTGTCACAGTGCGCCGTTGTACAGGGGTGGAAATTACGTTGGTGAGGTCTGGGATTCTTGCAGACTGGGGAGAGTCGGACACTGGGAAGAGAGTTCGATTGACAGGCTTTAGTAGTGTAGTGGTGTTGTCACGCGTTGGCAATATTGGTCATACTACTCCCTTGCATGAAGTAATGCTGAGAACGAAGGAGTATTGTGGGCATGCCGTAGTTGGCGTGTTGAGAGAGTTGCCTGTTCTAGGTGTGGATGTGATGTTAGGCAATGACCTAGCCGGTCGAGAAGTAGTGGTCAGTTCAGAAGAAACTGCACGGGTCTCATGTAAGATGTCCGAGGATGGGCTGCTTAAAGCCCTCCCGACTGGAGATAGTGGATTTGAGAAAGCGGATGAGGAGAGAGAAGAACGCCTAGAGAGAGAAAGAGCAGAAAAGGAGAGAGAGAGAGAGAAAAGAGCGCCTCGAGAGAGAAGAGAGAGAGAGAGAGAGAAAAGGGAGAGAGAGAGAGACAAGAGCGCCTCGAGAGAGAAGAGAGAGAGAGAGAAAAAGGAGAGAGAGAAAGAAGAACGTCAAGAGAGAGAAGAGAGAGAAAGAGCAGTAAGAAAGAAAGAGAGGGAACAAGAGGAGAGGGCACTGCAGTTGGAGCATAAGATCAGAATGAGAGAATTTGATTCAACCGATGATATCACCCTGAAAGCAGAGATACTTAAGCGGCATGCTCTGACTCTAGAAGCATACAAGCAGAAATACATGAAATGTAGAAAGCAGGACAAAGAGAATTACAAAGAGTCGACAGCAAATTTGAAGGGAGTGATGATAACAGGATTAGGGGGAGTAGTGCAGTCAAGTCCACTGCGTGAGGTCGAGTCGCGTACTCGAGAGTACACAGGTTTAGCCTGTGTGGGACTCTGTCCCGAACTACCAGTACCTGGTGTTGATATACTGGTAGGGAATGATTTGGCTGGTACAGAAGTGGCAACAGGCAGCATTCAAGGTTATGCTGTCGAGACATCCATGAGTGAGATGTCAAGCTCAGTGGGTGTTGATCAACACTCGACCAATCAGATGCGTTTTGATGGCGAGCTGGTTGTGGGCTGTGAAAGCAGCACGGCATTCTCGAAAGAGATGTCAAACCCCACTGTAGCGGAGTGCCCTTCTACGGAAACTAGTGGTCAGATTGATAGTAGGGGAATGGGTTGTGCGTCAACCAAGATGTCGAGGGAAATGACATCAGGCCCTGTGATGGGTGAAATTCCCATTGAAGAGTCAGCAGAAGATGGAAATCTGACTCTGTCTGATCGAGAGAAGCTGAGCGCTTCTGAGGTGGATCTAGAAGATCCACTGGTGGAGAATCTGCGCGATGACTCCACGGACACAACGATAGTGTCGGAGGTAGGTGCTAGTCAGCGTAGTGACGCATCTATGCTCGTCAAAGAGCAGCAAGCTGATAGTAGCCTGGCGTACCTCTATGCTGAGGAGGAGGAGGAGAGAGATGAAATTTCGCTAGGACCGTTTCTGGGAGAGAAGGAAGAGAAGACAGATGAAGAAATGAGAGAAGTACTCCAGCCCCATATTTCCATGGAGGACTGCAAGATGGAAGGGAGGCCTGAATCTTGTGTGGAAACAAGTATGGAAGGGCTAGATGAAAGAGAAAGACAAGAAGGAAAGGAAGATGTGAGTTTGCCATTCAGGGCTGAGTTCAGTGTGACTCCAGGTGGCAGTGGGTCAGTGTGGGTTGCCAAGTGTCTGAGAGACGTGAAACAGGGAATGAGAACCTGGTATGACTGGAAGAAGAGAAAAAGGAAGCTTGAACCAAGAGAGGTGATGAGCATGAGTGACCCTCTTGATGGGAGAAGGAAGACCAAAATGAGTCATATGAATAGGCTGAAGAAATGCAACGGGATTGACAGTGGAGAGCAAATCATGCCTGTGTGTGTGACAGTGGGTGGTGAGCAAGATCTGGATGAGGAGAGAGTGGGAGAATGAGACTGAGCAACAATGTATGCAATAGACAGTGCAGCCAGAGCTCAGTAATTTCCCTACCACCATTCAGAATTGCTTTAGGACACCTGAGAAAGAAAGATAGAATACAGTAAAGGGTTGTTTGTCAGACATCAGGGTTTGTTCTCAGATGTGCCTAGGAAAACTCATCCTTACCCCCATGAGATAGAGCTGTCAAATGATGACTTACTTATGCCTAATCCCTTAGCATGCCTAGGGAGTGAATGAAGAGAAGCATTCTCTTTGTAAGTGACCAAGTACTACAGAAAGATCTGTTGTAATTTAGCTGAAGTGGTTCTGACATTGACAAACTTATTGTTAAAGATCAAAGTGATTAGATGAATCAATCAGTGTCAGCAAGCTGCTGAAAAGCAAGAGTTGATATTTTTTATGTGTAATTGTCTTGGTGGTATTATACTGTAATAAACAGTTTGAGTTCATTGGATCAAACTATGAGAGCATTGTTGGTGCAGTGTGAAGATGTCAGGCATCTAATAGGCTATTGTTCCAAGAAGTTTTGCAGTATCAGAGATGTTATTCCATTGTGGAAGAAGAAGTTTTGGGTTTATTGAGTGTAAAGATTACATTTTGAGGTGTATCTGAGACACCCTGTACATGAGGTGACTGTATATAGTGACCACAATCTGTTGTTGTTTTTGAATAACACAAAAAGGGAAGAACCAATGGTGGTTGAGATGGAGTGTAATCCTCCAGGAATTCAATTGGGTATTGTATATATTCCTGGTCAAGAGAATGTGTTGGTCAATGCTGTGTTATGTGTAAACTTTTGCTGAGTGCATATCATTCTTTGCTTGTAGAAAATTTCTTATTAAAATCATAAGAAATTTTCCATTGAACGATGGGGGAGTGTGACGGACCTACCCCTGAATTATAATTCTTATGTGTGAAACGTCTACCTTGTGTTTTATTCTCTATGCGTTTTTGAAAACGCGAGTTGGCGTTGAGCAGTTAAAGCCGTTAGCAGGGCGAGGTAGGCGCGTACGTGACGATTGGCGCCCCACTTTTCTGTCCTGTTTAAAATACAATGTCTGACAGGAATTACCAGTCTAACCTTTTGTGAACTATCTGTCTGGGTTACGTCTAGGTTTTAAAATCCAACGTTTGGCGCAATAAGCTGCAATGACCAGCTCAGCATAACCAGGACACTGACGCTATTCCTGACAATCTGATTGGTTGAGGCTGGTCACGAGTATGCTTTGTTATGATTCTTTAGACGATGCATGAGCGAGTTAGATTCAGTGTGCGCTTAGCCCGCAGGCTGTGAAGACGTGAATGTCTAAGTGATGTCTAAAGAGTAGGATTCGCCACTCCGTGCTGAACAGAGGGGCACGTTAAAGAATCTCAAGAATCATGTACTAAAAACGTACTGTATCCCCATATGTGCGCGCGCGCACAGCCTGCTGTATTACGAGGCTAGATCGAGTCGACGCAGCTATGACTATGAGTGGCAGTCGAGGTATGGAGAAGAAATCTTTTAAAGACTGATTCCCCATCATCTGATTGATGATTGAAGACCAGAGTCCATCTTCAGGAGGGAGGAACGATCCTCACTGAATCCCCAGTATTCATTGTATGGAGAATCTCCCTCAGTCTAAGCGTGACGCTAGGCTGAGTGCCACGAGTGCAAACTCCACCCAGACCGTGGAGCCGTGTTGTGTTGTGTGTGTGGAATACACATCACGTTTATGGCCTGTTTTAATCTCTCTCTAGGGATTAGCCTTGTGAGAGAGGTTGTGTGTGATGGTCTGTGCGACCAGAATGATGTGAATGAAATTTCATCTGTGACGCATTCCCGAAATAGCGTCGCACGTCAGCGCGAAAAGACTCGCTTATAGTAAGTACTCTTGAAATCCAGTCTGTTGTCGTTTCAGAGGAAGCTTTCCTCTACATTCAGTCAAAGATTATGTAGGTTGACCAGCCTAATTGATTGTTTAATCCATTTTGTTTTTATAGCATTCTCATGTCATGATCTAGTTCATTAAAGAAAATCATTATTGAACACTGTGTCATGTTATGTGAACAGTGAGAGAGTGGGAGAGAATGAATTTTATAGTTGACCCCCTCCACGTATACCCCTAGACCAAGAGAAGAAAGAAGAATTTGCAAATTGAGCCAATTAAAGTGGAGGGTACGTCACAGTCATCATCATCATCGTCATCATAGTCGTCATCTTTGTCATAATCATCATCGTAATCTTCGTCATCATCATCATCACCATCGTCATCATCATCATCATCATCATCATCATCATCATCATCATCATCATCATCATCATCATCATCATCATCATCATCATCATTCTATTATCATTCTCATCATCATCAAAACAAGTTTGGTTTTTTATTCTCAATCACCGTCAGCTGCATGATGAACCTACTAAATTGATACAACTGTAAAGTGTACATACCTCGCACTGGATGCAGCGAGTTTCCTCCGTTTCCTTGTGGCAAACTCCACACGGGAACAGCACCGGCTTTATTTTTTGTTGTTTTGGCTTCGGCATTCTGTCAGTGGATTCGTACAACAAAACCAAAACATCACCACCATCATTATAAATAAAAAGAACAGCAACAAACATCACCATCATCATCATCATTTCCTCATCATCATCTCCTCATCATCATCATCATCATTCTCCTCCTCCTCATCATCATAAACTGAAAATTGATTCCAGTAAGCCTAGGATCCTCATCAGCAATTAATTTAGGAGCTCGCAATCAATAACAAAAAGTGTCATGCTTGCATTGTTATATCATTCTTCATCAACGAACCAACAGTATAAACTGATGAATTAACTACCCAAATAACCCCCCAAAGTCATTATGATCATCATCATATAAAAATGACATACCTTCTTAAAATTTCACTCCAGTAAGATTCCAGCAAAATAATCCTGAAATGGATAATGCAACTATAAGAGCTTGTCAAATCAACAAACAAACAAACAAACACGAACAACACTACAAAATCAACTTCTTTTACTTCTTCATTATCAAACATCATCATCATCATTATCATCATCATCATGAATTGAAAAATCACAAACCTCTGTCTCAATGTCTTGTTCCAATGATGACTGACTGAGGCTATTACTATTAGTGGGGATGCGAGCTCAGATACTGAGAGACATCGAGTTGATAAAAAGGATGTACAGCAACTCTGTACAGTGTTCAGTGTTCTGAAATCAACTCACCTCAACTTCATTTTATTAATCCTTGAAAATCACGTGAAAATTTCTCTGCAGCATACTGAGCGGTTTCCGTATTTTGTGTCATAGATTTCCGTCTGTTTCCGTCAGTTTCCGTCGGTTTCCGTCAGTTTCCGTCAGTTTCCGTCGTTTTCCGTCAGTTTCCGTCGGTTTCCGTCAGTTTCCGTAGTTGAGTCGTACCCGTTCGGCTTGTGGAGATGATATTAACTGTAGATTTTAGTTGTGCGGGGTAGATCGACCACCCGCCAAAAATGTTGAATAGTGCTTTTGATATCAATGTTTAGTAAGTATTGTCGGATCAGATAGCGAAACGATCACAAGCAACTTAAACGAGCTTGGCCTTGGGAGCAGCGCTTACGTTTGATTCGGCAACTGCAGTCGAAATCAGTCAATCGATGTCTGACATCATACTTTGAGATTTCAATAACTTCATGAAGTTGCAGTAGTTGCTTGTTTGCTGGAATGCCGTGTAGCTTGACAACTTTTCCATCAATAATTTTGCCACGATGGTTATGGCAAATGACACAGTATACTGTTTTCCACCCCCACGTACTTTAGTATTCAGTGCAGACGAAATGTTCGAGAATGCAACCGGCAGCTGCAGTCGAACTCGGGCAATCGATGTCTGATATCACACTTTGAGATTTCAATAACTTCATGAAGTTGCAGTAGTTGCTTGTTTGCTGAAGGAATACCATGTCGGTTCAGATAGCGAAACGATCACTCGTGCTAGACCGGGACACTCCCGGCAGGTGTGTTTTGTTTGCGTTGTAAGGTTTCAGTACTAGGTGTAAGTGTAAAAATGGTCAGTTATTAATATAATCGGTGATTTTAGTTGTAATGAAACTTTTTGTGTGTTTTAATGCCATTTTCTTGTCATCATCGACCCGATCTTACAAGTTATAGGCCTACATTACGCCATGGACATTGCATCATATTGGATCCATGATTACGCCGAGTGCGGTACAAGTTGATCACTCATCCACTCGATGATAGTGAATTTTCGGTCCTCGCCAGACCAGGGAAACGAAATTGTCAATTCAAGCCAGAACTAAACAGTTATCTGCTGCTACTCATTCGAGCTTTACATGACACAGTACTGTTTTCCACTCCCACATACATGTACTTTGAGCGATCTAGTATTCAGTGCAGATGCTACAAGAATGCAACCGGAACTAGGTGGTTCTACCTAACGCGTTGTTTTTCGGCAGAGAGCGCCGAGGATAACTCCTGCAGGGTACGTTAATGAGAATGTCTGCACAGCGTAGGTAAAGGGAGGTAACTCCTTTGAAAAACACTTGAAATTGAAACATTTTCTTTCTGTTCAAAAATCTTGCTACCTTAAATTTAATAGAATAGTTATTTTTATACGTAT
The DNA here is from genome assembly GCA_034096865.1 of Theodoxus fluviatilis. Lineage (NCBI taxonomy): Eukaryota > Metazoa > Mollusca > Gastropoda > Cycloneritida > Neritidae > Theodoxus > Theodoxus fluviatilis. The sequence goes on from JAWQFJ010017484.1 coordinate 17,404, forward strand.
TTTTACACGTTATCTAATATTCTACTGTAATTGTTGTTCTAAAAAAAAGAGAAAATTTTCAATAGCTTTTCGTTTATAGTTAATTTTGCGGTCAGATTATCATTCAAATTACAATTTACATGAACTTTCGTAATGGCGGACTGCCTTTAAAAAGTGTGCGATATAGTGTACTTTTTCCCTGGCACCTCATGGAACCTTCTTCGTCTGTTATCATTCAGGGTATGTGTTTTTGATATATTATTTTTTATTCTTAATTAAGGTTATTGAGATATTGTCTAATTCGGTTTTTAAGTAAGATTAATTGCAGTGGCACCGAAGAACGTAAACTTCACTAAGTACATGTGCGTTCTTTGGTGGCACTAAGTGGGATCTCTCTCTCTCTCTCTCTCTCTCTCTCTCTCTCTCTCTCTCTCTCTCTCTCTCTCTCTCTCTCTCTCTCTCTCTCTCTCTCTCTCTCTCTCTCTCAAACAAAGAATTAATCAACTTAATGCTGTCAATAATGTTTTCCAAGTGTAATTCACCCATCGGCCATCCCATATTTTAGGTATGTGAGAGAAAAAAATGAAACATAAATGATATTAATGAAATGTAGATCATTGAAAAGAGAATAAAAAGACAATTCCAGTGGTATAAATATGAGATAGATCTGTAAGTTAATTTGTTCAAAAGTTATGATTTTTTAATTGAATAAATTTCGGCCCTTTTTTTTACTATAAAAACAACAGAAAACTTGTGATCAAATTGCATGCACTGAACCTTAAAATCCTGCATAACTTTCTCATTTTTAAAGCTATAAGAAAACCAATGACATCTCTGGATTGCTTATGACTGGAACTATTGATTAAAAAGATTTTAAAAAATTGACAGATCTGAATTTTACTAATTAATTAAAATGTCAATTAATTACCGCCGTTCATACTCAAACTAGCTCTAAAACGTTCATAACTTTTTATTTTACAAAGATATAAGAACACCAATGATATCTTTGGAATGCTTATGACCTGAACTATTGATTAAACAGATAAAACATAATAACAGGCAGATATGAAATTGATTAATTAATTAATCAGTCAATTAATTACTACCGTTTACACAACTATTCAGATGTTTTACCTCGTCCTCCGAAGTTGTGGCTAACTCAGCGTCAGGCGTACAGCAAATTGCAAGAATGATTAGTATCCATGTATCATGACATAAAGCAACAACCCTAAATACACCATACCATGCATTAATAACAAAAGTAATACTCAATAGAGGAATATTTTAGACCTTGGAATCTGCCTAGTGAAGCCGCAGTCAAAGGAAAATCGGCGACCTTTTTTTTTTCAGGACGACTAATTTTTCTCCTAGACCATATATTTCTTTCAAATTACATACACTTGTAGCAAAATGATTGTTCTATGTGATTTTTACAACCCGAATAAAAACAGTACTCGCGTTCGAGATGAACTAGGGGGGGTTTTGATGAGCAAAATCTTCGCGCACTTGTCTCTCAGCATTCACAAAACGGATACGGTTAAAATTTACACTGGCATGCGGGGGAAAATGTTAACTAAGTCACTAAAAACACCGTATTCGCGTGAGACTAAAAATAGAGGTGCGTAGCGCGAAAACGCTTGGGTAGGAACTGAGCGCGTGACGAAAACGCAGTCACAGCTTATCGCGACCGCGGCGCGTGGCTCTCTCTCCAACTTTCTCACGTACCTACATATTTACATTATGACTCATACTTGGCGCCTGGCTGGTGATTTGAGGCTTGTTCAGGAGGCGCAGCGATTCAAAGCGCTGCTCAGCGCTGCATGTGATTCACTCCTGAACGGCAATTTTGGGGCGTGATTCACTCAGCGCTGTGAATCACCGATCCGAGATGATGCAGACGATTTTGCATTATTTCAAAATGGCGTCTTCTATCCCGCACTGGCCGCTTGAAGAGACTAGAGTGGAGAGGGACCTGGGAGTGCAGATAGATAGTGAGCTGAAGTTCTCCCAACACATTGAAACGCAGGTTAACAAAGCAAATAGACTATTGGGTCTCATCCGGCGATCATACGAACAATTGGACTGTGAATCCATGAGGCTACTGTTCATAGCACTAGTACGACCGCACCTAGAGTTTGGAAATGTAGTATGGGCACCCTATCTGGAAAGAGACAAAATACTCGTTGAGAGAGTACAGAGGAGGGCCACAAAAATAATTCCGGGATTGAAGGATCTCACATATGAACAAAGACTTGTCAAGATGAGGCTCCCTAGTCTGTGCTACAGAAGAACTAGAGGTGACCTAATAGAAGTGTACAAGTATACGCACGGCATGTACCAGATTGGAGAGAATCTGTTTTCCTGCGATGACAATAGTGTCACAAGAGGTCACGCCTACAAGCTCAAGAAAAACCGATGCAATACGGCTTTACAACAGCATTTCTTCACCCAGCGAGTTATAAACATGTGGAACAGCCTCCCGAATAGCGTAGTTGAGGCACCGAGCCTGAACTCGTTCAAGAACAGAGTGGACAAGCATCTACAAGGATATATGTTCAAGCTGGAGATGATGCACAGCAATTAGGCCTTTTTTTTTCTCTTTTTCTTTTCTCACAAGTGTTATAGACTAGGCCTGGTAAAAGACCTGCTAGTATCCATAAGAACAATAAAAATACAGCCAGAGAACCACCAGAATCGGCGATAGGCCCTGGACGCCTAAGCAAGCCGAAGAATTCTATTCATATTCTATTCAAAACTAAAATAACTCTCAGAAACATCATTTTGGGACTGGAACGGGCTTTATTTGCCCCAAGCGCCCTGTACGCGCGAGTAATGGCAAGTAAGGATGACACAGTAGTGGACTTTATTCATGCAGAATACATTTAAACGTGCATAAACGATGTCTGTGGCAAAGAAAACAGTTTCTTAGCGTCTATCAACACAACATGGGGCGCAGATGATTTACCTCCCCTTTAACAAGTGAAGCGCTGCACAAAATCTGAGGTGTTCAGGAGTGGCAAAGAGCGCTCAATTGCCAACATGAAGCGCTCATGCAGCGCTGAGTACTCCTGAACAAGCCTTTGGTCTGCGTTTACTCTAAACTGTTCTTTTTTTTTTTTTTGCTTACTCATTGGTAGGTACCGGCAAACTATTAGTAACACTGTATGACAAATGGCTCCAGCAGTTGATTTTCAGGACTTGGTATTCATACAACCATTAAAATTGCCTTTGTGCATGTATTGGCACTTGATGCATACCATAATAAAGAACAGGTTTCATTCTTTCCAATGATGTAAATGACTTTGCTGTGTGATGGATGGATGATTTTTGGCAATTTTTTAAAATAAGCATGTATTGACACATTTTTCGCACCCTTGATTGCCTGAAAAAATAGGGTCACTGTACAAATGCAGTACAACAGATTCTGTAAATTTTAGCTTGTTCTTTGGAACAGGTAGCATTATATAGCTTCTCAAAATCAGCCATCGTAAACATTTGACAAAAATGATTTTTAAAAACGTCTGAACGTGTGCCATATTTAACAGTACATATCTCTGGTTCTATTAAAGCTAGAAACAAACTCTTTTTTTTGTTGTGTTTGTATTTTTTTCCTCTTCAATTATGTAATAGTTATGATACACATGAAAAATCAAATTTAGACCTGCCTGTACCTATTACTAGCCTTACATAGCCTACAAAGGCTGATTGGTTGTAAAACACCATCAATCCAATCCAATCCAATCCTGGCTGCGGAATTTTCCCCTCAAACTCAATAACGGGCTCATTGGGGAAATCTGTATTTCTTTTTTTTTTAATTTACTTTAAAGTTCAGGAAAGCAATTACAAACCACAGTGTGCAGATGGCTTTTCTCAGTTTTGCCATGTTTCTCGTGCAGTCACATGTGTTCATCTCTACTAAATTAATCCTTCTGTATGCATGCATAAAAAAAGGGTAGTGGGTTTGGAGGTTTTCTGTTCAAACTGGTTAATCAGTTATGATCTCAGACTGACCCAATTTTTTCATGCCAACTCACTTTTATTTTTGGAGGGGGGGGTGGGGGTGGGGAGGGGGGATCATGCAAAAAAATTATATAAATAAAATAAATAAATTGACAGTCAACAACAAACTGGGTGCTGTCCCATCTTTTCCTGCCCTGCAAGCACTTGGGAAATCACTGTTTCCTTAAAACAATCATTCTCATCAAAAGATAAACTTAATTCATTTTCTATTTCCTCATTTAGTTCTTAACTCTCTTCCATTCACTGATTTTCCTATGTTTTTTAGTAGGTCGCGGGTTGCTAGTGAAAACAAGTTTTTAAAAAATTCTTCCATCATTTGCCTGTAAATGTTGAATATCATTTTGTTTAGAATTGAAGGTAGTTTGATAAATGAATGACATATATCCAACTTCACAAATTTTGACTGGTTGAAAAGGACCATGATGTAGATCTATTTGATGTTGAAATTTTACTAACTTTTTAAAACTTTGAAACATGCAAAGAAGACAAAACTTAAGTGAATCAAGATTTTAATGCCAGATAACATTCACATGAAGGCACATTACTGCTATGATTTGTGTACAAAAATGAAATATTTCAGATGAAATTTCAATGAATTGGAAGGTATAAATAAGAAAATGAATTGGAAGGTAGAGACTGACAATGACATCACCCTTCAGAGAAAAAAGGCATACCGTAATTTTCGGACTATTATATTAGGCGATTCTTTTTTTCTCAAATTTTCAGACATACGTCTTATATTCGGTTGCGTCTTATGTATGACTGAAATAGATTTCAAACGACTAAAAAAAAAACACCCACAGCTGACGTGATATTAATTTACTTTTTGAATGGTTCTGATGCTTTTTCAACATCTCCTTGTTTACTTTCGTTCATACTTCTGTTTGTTGGATTAGATTCCATGGTTGGTTTCCGCACCATGTCCATTTCTTTTCTGTCTGTTAAGTATGTGTTCTGATGTATCGCCTTATATTTGGTAGCGCCTTATGTATGATTGAAACATGTTTTTCAAAATTTATTTACGGGGTGCGCCTTATATTCGGTAGCGCCTTGTAGTCCGAAAATTACGGTAAGTTATGACATCGCTTCAACACATACCATTTGTCAGCATCAGTATTTCTGCTAAATTCCAATCCATCCAGGAATGGTATTACTGCCTGATAAATAAGAATACAAACAGAAAAAAATATAGGTATAGTGTAGTCTATAAAAATCCAGAAGGCAGTTACTTTTGCCATTAAAACAAAGATATGTCACATGCACTGCATTTGGTTTGCACTTTGCGTTCAACATGAAGTATCTTCCAGTACAACTTACAGTTTCTTTGAATGTTACTAGTGAATTCAGGAATGATGGAATGTGATGCATTTTGTACAGTTTTCACATTGCTAGCCTGAAGCACAGCTTGGTGGACATACAGAAAGGCAAGTCCTCTGTAATATCTAACTGCAAATAATGGTTTGGTCTTCTTAGTTCACCAACATCTGGGTTTTTCTTTCTCCACTCTTGAAACAAAATGAAACTGTCTATGAAATGGAAAAACAGGGTTTTCTATTCTAGTGAGTATTTGTTTCTCTGAGAACATTATATTTATGTATGAGCTGGTTACTTCTATCAACTCCCCCCATGTAAGTATTATAGTCTTTGATGACGGTTGGGTGTCTCACTTTCTGTTTTCTGAATTCACCATTAATTTGACATCTTCTGATGATCCATTTATAGTCTTTACCTGCATGACAATTAGAAATAATAGAAAAAAAATTATTATATTTCCATTGCAGTCAGAATTTCTTGATCTCTTGACCATCGCATGGCACCTCAAACTGATTTTGCAAACTCTTTGATATTTTTCAAAGCATTGAAAAATCCCTTTCTGTTTGGTAATTTGGTACCACATGCAAGGACTCCTGACCTTAACAGGTCTTTGAACAGATGGACACTTGTATAAAAATTATTAAAGAACAGTTTCTAACCTTGTTTGTAAAAGGAAGAAATAAGTTTTGTATCGACATCATAGGCAGCACCAAACAGTGAACACTGAGTTTCTTTCATCTTTACCCAAGTAAATTTGGAAATCACAAGTTTAGCCACTTAGTGATTTAGCCAAAACCCATAATTTCATTCCCCACTTTGAAGGCTTGTCTCTAATGTACTGTCAAAAATAATATCTACCCTTGTTTCTTACCAGGCATAATTATGCATTGGTGAAACTACCAAGATGAGTCACCAAGTCGACAGTAAAAAACTACTTGAAAAAATCTGCTGGATGAAGGTACTTCTTGACGGTACTCTTCAGGTTCATGTCCTCACTGAGGTGGATGCCTGGTTCACGGGATGGCTTGAACTGCGGCAGAGGTACAGAAGATCCAGGGTCCTCAGCTCCATAACTAGGATCACTGTGGAAAAAAGGAACTCAAATATGAGATGTTTTGACAAGTGTGTAGATTACATGACTATAAGTGCACCATCATTTCAATATAGTGCAATCATTTCTATATTTCACTCTGGTAACAAGAGAGTAAAAGGCATTAAAAATATCCTGTGAAAAAGTTAGAAAAATGAGAAAATGAGATTTCAATCATAATATTATTTAGAGGAACCCACCCACCCCCTCCAACCCCCCTCAAAAAACAACCCAGCCAACCAACTGGTTAAAATGTGTGAGTGTGTGTGTGTGTGTGTGTGTGTGTGTGTGTGTGTGCGTGCATGCTTGCTAGCTTGCGCATTCTTAAGAAAAGGTCAGATTGAAGTTAGAACATAAATGAGAATCTTTCAGTTTCACTGAAAATGCCTTTTTCTTCTTCCAACCCCATATTATTGTATGGTGTTACTTTGTGTGTGTGTGTGCATATGTGTGTGTATGTGTGTGTGTGTGTGCATGTGTGCATGCATGCATGTTTGTATGTAATGCAAAGCAGAGCCAAGCTAGCAAATCTCTTGTGTATCAACTGAATTCAGCATTTCTGCTGCTCTTCAACTTAGTTCAAGGCTTCACACAGGAATGAGTACAAGATTTGTCACCCCCAGAAAAGAAAGGTTTTCAGGCCTATCTGGAAACTGGACAGAGGTTGAGCAGCTCTGTGTGTCTGGGAGTGAGTTCCAAAGTCTTGGGCTGCTGATTAGAAAGCTTTCTCTCCCCATTTCTTGGTTTTCACTTGGGGCATCTCAGAAGAGTGCACTGAACAGATCTGAGATGGCAGGCATGCCTGTAAAGACTAATCATGTACAAATGATGGCATTTCCTCTTCATTCAGGCACTTGTGAGTTGCATACAAGTGTACATATCTTGGATATGATCTGTTTCTGACCTTGGAGCCAATACAGGTCCTGCAGCACGAGTGATGTAATCAGTTTCCCTCAACCAGACATACTTGTAGTTGAGAATAGGTGATACACATTTCTTTCTGTGTTTAATGTGTTTAATTAGCCACAATGTTTTTAAAACAACTATTGAAGTAGAGTTTCCTTAAAACTGAAATGGAGCATCTGTGAGAAGCAAACAATGATTGAAGGCCTCCAAGAGAAATGATCCCAAAGATAATGACAGTTCGCCGGTTTGGGGGATCAAATTAAACACATACAGTAATTATCAGTTCGTTACACTTGAATATTAAAAATACTTTTCTCGTGCCATAATAATTATAAATTGAAAGAAAATTCGACACAAATCATATAACACTTGACAATCAGGAGAAAAAAAACATGTTTCGTAAAATATTTTCTCACACACAAATGTTGTCTTCTTTCCCATTTTCTCTTATAATGTGAACAATTCTCTAAACAAAATTATTCACAAAATTAAGTTTTTAAAATATATTTCTTTGCTCATTTTTCATCGAGTGCATCAAGGACATATGAGCAACTTGTATAATGTCAGTGCAATGAGAAAAATATCTCAAGAAAGGTGAGTTTGTGTTCCTCAACATTTGAGGTTGGGTCACATCTCTGTGTTTCCCAAAGGCAATGGCTGAGGAACAAGAGCAGAAGATAAAAAAAAACGTGACAGCAATCGAGCCTCAAAGAGGGCTCATTACAGAATTGCTAAAAACATAAATCCAACGGGGAGGGGGGGAAAAGCATATGGCAGACTTCAGATATCAGAAGTTGGTGGTGAACCCAAAATTTGCCTTTCTAATTCTAAAGGTGTGGGTCACTTCAAACCATCGTAGTAAGCATAAATACTGGATGCATCACAGAATGATAATTTTCTTTGTATGGTCACTGTAGTCATAGTATGCAGTAATACTAGTATCAAATAGTTTTTTTATTGTGATTGATGTATTTATCTTGATGTGACTGAACATCCCTGATACATTCCCAGAAGCCCAACACCCCCTGTGAGTTGGGGGTGAGAATAGGCCCACCCAGTCTTCCTACTGGATTCCTAAGAGTCAAATTTTTTATAAGAAGGGACATCTTAACTTGCTGTGCCAATACTCTACTCTATTCTATTCTGTTCTGTTCTGTTCTGTTCTGTTCTGTTCTGTTCTGTTCTGTTCTGTTCTGTTCTGTTCTGTTCTGTTCTGTTCTGTTCTGTTCTGTTCTGTTCTGTTCTATTGATTTTTGTACTCAATGGCCTTACATAGCCTACAAAGGCTGATAGGCAGTAAAATCCATCCCTCCCTCCATCTATCCTTGTAGCCCAACATTTTTTGAGGCACAGGTTACCATGACCTATTTGAAAAAGAGAAGACTTTGATAAGTGATTGAAAATAAGTTGTTATTCTTGTGGGTATGTACATGGGTGTCATGCATTAGAACTAAAGTGTGCATTTCAGTTGGGGGAAAGGTTGAGTGCTCGAAATAGTTTAGTTTGTGTCTGGCATTGTTCATCGTTGTCGTCGTCATCATCATCATCATCATCATCATCATCATCATCATCAAGAAGATCAAGATGAACGAATCTGAATGAGAGAACTTCACTACAGAGAGAGAGAGAGAGAGAGAGAGAGAGAGAGACAGAGAGAGAGAGAGAGAGAGAGAGAGAGAGAGAGAGAGAGAGAGAGAGAGAGAGAGAGAGAGAGAGAGAGAGAGAGAGAGAGAGAGAGAGGAATCATTGCGTAGGCCTCGGGCCTGTTGCAAAATTATAATACAACAAAAGGAAGAAATAAGTTGGACATATTTTCGAAGACTGGCTACCAGTCTTGATCAAGGCACGTACGGGGAGACAAGCGAGAGTCATGCAACAACACGTGAATCATGGCTTCCATGCTGTCTGCCTTGGCTGCTGCCGTCTCAGGGTTGGTCTGTCGCCATCTCCATGGCTACTGATGCACTCAGGGCCTCAGACTGGGGCTGTGTCTGGTGGATGGACTTGCATGGGTTGTCTGGGGGTAGCAAGTGAGAGAGATGGAAAGGATTAAAATGAGAGATACAAAATGCAAGACAAGAACTCCCATCCTGACAGAAAGAAAGTGAAAGAAGGAAGGAAAGTTCAAATGCAAGTCTGTGCTTTCACTTGTTGCATCTGATTTTCAGGCAATATGGAGAAGTCTTCATATCAAGGATAGAATAGAACTAGAAGATAAAAATAGATTTGCTTTACCAGTGCATGACTAACCATGGATGATGTTTATGAACTGGACAAAAGCCAGGAGGAATGGGTGAAGAGAATTGTCCTCAATGAGCTCGGCATTTGTCAAGAAACTGAAGAGAATTTGGACAATTCAGCCATAGAACTGACCCCTGTAGAGGAGAGTGGAGTGCAGGACACAGATCTGACTGCAGTGTCAGACTTGATCAACTGTGACATTAACATACCACAACAGCCAACTACTGACACCAGAGCTACTGCTAGCTCTGACACCTCTCTGGGCCCCAGAGCCTCTGCTACCTCCCACCATGGTGAGAGGGAGGAGCCAGAGGTAGAGGAGATTCGTCTTCGATGCAGGTACTGCCGCTTCACAGCTTGCTCTGTGAAAGATGTTGAGGATCACGTGCAGAGACACATACGTCGTGGCAGCATCCGACACTGTCCTTTCTGTGACTATGCCTCTGCATCCAAAGTCATGCTCACGGAACATATTGCTTGGCACACCAAGTCCAAGCCCTTCAAATGTCAGTACTGCAGTTACCGAAATAGACTGTGCTCTGAGGTCTACTACCACCAGGCAAAGCACAAGGTTGAGAAGAAGTTTAAGTGCCGTTTGTGCAACTTTCGAACCAAGTGGAGAAAGAATATCTCCCATCACCACACCTTGGCCCACACGCAGGCTCGTCCCTTCAAGTGTGATGTCTGCAGCTTTGCATTCAAAAGAGCCTGTGATCTGAAATTTCACAAGTTTCGCCACACTGACATCAAGCCCTTCTGCTGCGATGAGTGTCAGTTTAGATGCAAGACAAAATTTGAACTGAAAATGCACCAGTTGAAACACAGTGATCGTCGATACTTTGCCTGCAAGTTCCCTGGCTGCCAGCAGTGGACTAAGACAAAGTCTGACCTCACTAAACACATGAAAGTTCATAAGGTGAGTACACCTTTGTCAACCTGGGAGGTGTGCTTTGCACAAGTTTGCAGCTGCACCCACTTGCTTCTGCACTAGTAGAAGCACTTGTTGCTATTGTGTGAATTTTGTGGGTTTTCTCCCACTGTGCCACACTAAACACTGCAGGCGTGCCCCCAGTTTGCTGATGCACTTGGTTCGAATGCCACCTCCACCTGTTCAAATTGCTGCTGCCACGCATTTTTGTTGCTGTTGGTATTGTGCTTCATCCTACACCCACCCCTCACCTGGAACCAATGTTGAGAAAGCTTTCACTAGTTTCAGCAGCTTTTCCACGACATCTTAATCGTGGGTCTACAAAGCCATTCCCCCAGGACCTGCCTGAATGGCCCGCATTTCAGTTTTGCCTCAGTGGGTGGCCCATCTCCTATTGATTTCAGGCACTTTGTGGGGAGCTCAACACATTTCAGGAATGCTACAGCAATGTGTAGTTGTGTGCTTGTACATTTGTTTGGTGCAAAAAATCCAAAGATGGATATGGTCATGAGAAAACAGGATTTTACTTCTTGTTTGGATGGAAAGTCATAAGCTGATGTTCTGTTAGAAGAAACTGTGTAAAGAATGCCTGCTTTAGAAAATTCAATTAATTCAACAAAAGATAGGGATTTGGGGGGTGGGGTGGTGGGATGGGGGTTTCTGCTGCAAATACTGCATAAATTCCTTGCCCTCCTCAAGGTCATGGCTTCATAATGTAGCAAGAAGTCACATAAATTTCTCTGTCAAAATCTTCTCTTCTGAATATTGATCCTTTTACTCAAAAGTGGCAACCCCAAAAAAAGGTCATGCTGCAGTGTGTAGTCAGCAGGGAAAGATTGCATTGTTGTTATAATGATGATCATCATTAATGATGATGAAACAATGACAACACCAACAACAATGATATTTGATGTGTGTGTGTGTGTGTGTGTGTGTGTTTGCGCGCACGTGCGAAATCCCCCAAAAGAGTTTCCTTAAAAAAAGAAAGGCCAAAATAAGAAGATGATGAATAATTATTTATTTATAATTGTTATTATTATTAATTAGCTCTGGGAGATTCTAAGAGATACTTACTATTCGTTAAAAAACACTCCCGAGAAATGAACTTCAAAGATTATAAGAAGAAAAGACTACTGCAATTAATGCACTTTTAGTTTTCATTATTTGATATCAATCGGTATGCACAGCTGTTGTGTTGGAGTGGACAACTTCAGGTCTTTTACTATACATCCTGGATGGGGGGCATCTGAACCAGAAGCAGTTGTAGCTAAGGAACAATGTGGAATGTAATCGACCACCTAGGGTGCAAACTAGGCTAATTTGATGTTGAAAAATATTACATTGCTAGCTTTTTGAAGACATCATATACATAGAGCAGAGAATTTCAGATTGAATAGTTGAATATTGTAATTATCGTTTTCCATCCATCCATCCATCCATCCATCCATCCATCCATCCATCCATCCATCCATCCATCCATCCATCCATCCATCCATCCATCCATCCCATCCAATCATCCATCCACCCATCCAGCCAACCAGCCATCCATCCAATCATCCACCCATCCATCCATCCATCCATCCATCCATCCATCCACCCATTCATCCATTCATTCTTTCTAAATGCCTTTCAGAAAGTTCGTGACTTTATCTGCTCGGTTTGTGGCAAGGGTTTCAAGTGCAACGGAGATATGCAGCGGCACATTGAAAGGCACACTCCTGAGAGAAGATTCAAGTGCGGCACCTGTCTCAAAGCCTTCAAGACCAGGGGCACACTGAGGACCCACATCTCGGGCCACTCTGGCACCCGCCCCTTTGTGTGCACCATTTGTGGTTTTCGCTTTAGAAGCAAGAATAACATGAAGACACACTTCAAGACACACCAGGGAAATCGACCATACCGGTGAGTTGTGAAATTTTCATTGGGCAGTGGTGGTGTGTGAGTGATGATGGATGCCTGGTGGAGTGTGGAAGAGTTGGTGGTGACGATGATGTTGATGACATTTATGGGTGTGGCACATGAGACAGTATGCCAGTGATCGATGTGAATGCATTTCAAGAAGCGGTGTTGCTCAGGAAAGCTCCCTGGGTTTGGGGTTAAGAAAAGATCCACCAGGAATAGCTTAAGAAATTGACTGGACCCAGCTCTTGGTATTTTTGTAATTGATGGCCTATAAAGGCTGGTAGGCTCCTAAGCCCCATTCCTTTATGCATCCGTTCTCTATCCATCAATCCGTCTGTCTGTTCATCCATCCATCCATCCATCCATCCAATCAACCAGCCAGCCAGCCAGCTGTCCATCCAACTGTACATCCATCCATCCATCTATCCATACATCCATCCATCCATCCATCCAATCAGCCAGCCAGCCAGCCATCCGTCCATCCACCCACCCCACCCATCCATCCATCCATCCATCCATCCCATCCCATCCAATCATCTATCCACCCAGCCAGCCAGCCATCCAATCATCCACCCATCCATCCATCCATCCATCCATCCATCCATCCATCCATCCATCCATCCATTGATTGATGCTCAAAATACCATTTGCAGAAAATGCAGTCCATGATGAGATGGGATTGTATGCTGCATTGCGGATGTAGATAGATCCTGTTGTGTATAGTCAGGGATTTTTTTCTGACACCACTCATATGTCATGTACAGTAGGTATCAAAAACTGATTTCTTTGCTAGAAGGATATGACAGAAACTTGGTCTCTCCATATGGTTAATGTATACGTTTCCCACCATTTGATCACCGTGCGTTTGGGGTAAGAATTGACCCACCGCGTCTCCCTACGCTATTCGTAAGAGGCGAATAACTAGGGACGCCATGACTGGATTAAGTTTACTCTAAACTGTTCTAGCGGTTTTCGTGCTTAATGGCCTTACATAGCCTACAAAGACTGATAGGCCATAAAACGCTATCCATCCATCCATCCATCCATCCATCCATCCATCCATCCATCCATCCATCCACCCATCCATCCATCCATCCATCCATCCATCCCACCATTTGGGTTGTCACATTCCTCTGGGAAACTCCAAATGCTTTTGGAAAGCATATTTACTATAACATAAGTTAACAGACCTGTGCACTTGTACGAAAAAATCGTACAATGTACGATTTTTGAAGCATTGTATGACTGGTTTTCACGATCTCACGATTTTTTTCGTGTTAGAGTTCCAGTGTGGGTGTTGTGTTTTTGTGTCGTTTGGAGTTCGAGAAAAAATCTTCTGATTTTTCACCCAGAATCTTCTGATTTTGAAAATCTAGGGTGCACAGGTCTGAGTTAATGTTCTATACATGATTATTTTAAAAAATTCTTTTGTTTTAGAACTTTTTGTGTGTGCAGCTGCAGAACTAGTGGCTTTGGAAAACTTGCTTTTTCCATCTTCTGTGCATGTTGCAACATGTATTTGAATCAGTCAGATAGCAGAAAATGATAACAGTAGTACATGTTACTGAAAGGCAAATGTAAGCAAACTCAGTGTGGCAGACAATTTACAGCAGTTTCCATGGGAAACCTGTCATGCAAACATTTCCTACATTTTACCACGAAGACCAAATTTGGTAGTTCATAATCTTTGGGTGAGTTTTAGTTAAACATATCTAAATAGATATATATGCAAATAAGCTTTCTAATGGAGCAATACTGATTGCAGTGATTATTTCACTAATTCAACTTGTGTTCACTGAGGTTCTAAATCCTTGTTTCACTGTTTTGACCCACTAATATATTCCTTTAGATATTTTATGTCTAGCAGAAAAAAGATCCTGTTACCTAGAGATTGGAAAATGGAAGTCAAAGGGGAGTAACTCCTCCATGAAGGAGAGGTTGCTGATGCTAGTCTAGGAAGAGTTGTGTCCCTTAGACAAGACTCCAGAATTGCATATTTTTCCTTTAGTGTTTCTCCAAACTGTTGATGCATTTTTACAGATATTGAAATATCCTTGTCATAATGAGACCTACATTTAGCATGAAGTGATCCAAAATAGTTTCCAATGCTAATTTTAAGATAAGAGTCCTTCACAGGTTTTGGTTTGAATTTTGCATGGGCTTCTCGCTCCCATCTGTTTGAATTCTGACATAATAGTGCCCCACTATGTACAGGCTATCCTGAAAGTAAGAAAGTAAGTTTTGACTTACAGAGTGGAATTTAGTGTTTGCTTGCTATGTTAAAGAAAATGAGACGCCCATGACACAGCTGTAAAGATGAGCCTCTTGGGGACTGTTTAGTTTTGCCACATAGCCTAGTTTCCTTGTCGGCTGGGGGGGACAAGATGTAGGTCAATAGCTGCCCAGTGGCTTTCCCTCTTTGTTCCTTAGTGATGAGAGCATTAGAATGAATAATTTCGAGTTTGGCTCACCCGAACTCCTCATTTATAGTTTTCCTCGACTGACTGTTTGGAGGGTCCGTACTTAGTGTATAACCAACCATATTTTTAAAAAAAATTCAAGCACTTTTTTCTTATCAGACAGACACTATGTCACCAAATTGACACCAAATCACTTTGGTTTAACACTTCAAAGCAATTATTGATTTTTAAAATGAATTATCAAAAATATGGGTCAAATGACTGTCAAAATCATAGGTCCAAAAAAGTGGACCAAGTCCATGATAAAAAAATTTGCCCTAGAGCTTCAAAACTTACACTAAAAGTCGATCTAGGAAATAAGTTTCATAAAGATATCCATGATGTGAGGTGAGTAATGATTTTTTTGGATATCTGTAATGGATTTTTAAAGAAAAAAGGGCAGCCTACATGATGTAGATCAACAAATAAAATTCAGTAAATTGCCATTTCTCTCCCTCACCTAAGGAAAATGTCTGCATTGTTATTTAAATCAGACACAATGATAACTGTGCTATTGAGTTGCATTTTAAGAGTGTTTTAGGAACACATATTCACAAATGTCCAACATGCGGTGGAACCAAACAGAAAGTAAATTCCATTAAACTGTTCAACAAATGCATTTTTGTTGATTTATTTTGGTTTATAACACATCCAAAATAAATTCTATAGCCAAGAACAATCCACAGACTTGAAAGGAATACTTATGTACAAAATCTTCCAAATTAATATTATATTACACACAAGAATACTTAAGTTAATGATTTTCTTATCATGAAAGCAGGCAAATCAAGTCAGCATCTTCATAACTCGCAAGTAAATGGCTCACATGATACAGTTGCTCCATACATAAAGAAGACAATTAGTTCTTTGCACAGTCTTTCTATAAATGCCTTAGTTTAATACTATGAGGATTGGTGATTCTTAACTTCACGTTATACAGGTTTTTGACTCACATGCGAAGCAAAAGTGAGTCATGTACTCACCCATTTCGGGCGTCCGGGCGTCCGTTTAAAACTTTAACATTGGATTTTTCTCAGAGACTATTAAGTCTATGAACACCCAATTTGGCATGATGGTGTATAATGACAAGGCGTCAAAAAACATACATAGTGACTTGACCTTGCTTCAAGGTCAAGGTCGCAGGGGCCATAAATGTTGTATAAAAAGCAGCAATTTTTCACACTTTCTCAATTTTCTCTTAAGTTTTTGAGATTGGATACCTCACCTATATATGGTATATAGGGCAAAGTAAGCCCTATTTTTTGATACCAGTTTGGTTGACATTGCTTCAAGTAGTGAACCACTAAAAGTGACCATATCTCATGGTAGAAAGTGCCAATAAGCAACATTGTGCTTCCTATGTCTTGAATTAACAGCTTTGTGTTGCATGACCTTGGATGACCTTGACCTTGGGTCAAGGCCACATGTATTTTGGTAGGAAAAATGTGTAAAGCATTTCTTAGTGTATGTCATTGCTGGGTTTAGTTGTTTGACCTTGACCTTGAGGGTCACCTGAAGGTCACGGTCATGCAAAGGTCAAGGTCAAGCATGTGAGTTGTATGGGCTTTGCCCTTCTTGTTTTCAAATGTCAACAACTTCAAAAACACTCATTTTTCAATAGCAGGGCATGATCTGCCCATGTTTACAAAGCTTGCAGTTACAGTCATAAACTGATGGCGTCAGTAGTCCTTGACATTGCAGTTTCTGCACGCGATGTTCAAATGCATAAAATAGGAACATGGAAACCTCTTTTCCAAACATAAAATGTGTTAAATCTGAATTATTTACATATTTGAAATGTTTCCCTTAATAGTTCTGCCTAATGATAGGTGACTGCTGACACTGCTGAGCGGGCAAAATTAGGCATTCTGCTGCATACTGCATTAGCCCGTAGCTCTCCAAAGCCTACGGCGTAGGCATGGCCGAATGAACTAGGTCACTCCAAACACACGCACTCGAGATGATTCAATTTCGCTTACTAACACTTGATCAGCAATATATGAACGCCATTGCAATTTGTGTCTCTTTATTAGATCAACACTATCAAATTAAAGACGGAAAATAGCTTTCCGACCTTTACAGGGGACTTCTCTCCGATGTCGCGCAGTTTTAAACCAATTTTCCTAACTTTTCCTTCATGATACTTTTCGGTAAAGTGGAAGCTGGTCTGCTCCTCATTTTGGCTATGTCTCTTCTGTCAGCATTGGTTGCATTTTTATTCATCCAACCAATAAGAACAAAGCTTTTGCATGTATTTGGACCCATCCAAATCACAAAATATGTGGGCCACAATGGGAGATAACAATTTTTTGCAAGTAGGAGTTATGTCCCTTGTTGGTTCCTGCTAACAATTTTTTGCAAGTAGGAGTTATGTCCCTTGTTGGTTCATGCTAACAATTTTTGCAAGCAGGAGTTATGTCCTTTGTTGGTTCCTGCTAACAATTTTTTGCAAGTAGGAGTTATGTCCCTTGTTGGTTCCTGCTAACAATTTTTGCCAGTAGGAGTTATGTCCCTTGTTGGTTCATGCTACTTAATGTTTTGCTGCTCCAGTAGAAGACAACAGGATCCAATTTAGACTTCATGTCTCGGAGTGTAATGATGCAGAGTGAGTGCACCCCTGCAGGCGCATTTATGAACAATGGAACGGGAGGACCACACAGTGACAATTCATTTTGAGAGACTCAATTCACTGTGTGGAGTGTGTGGAGAAAGATCAAAGAGACGATGTGACAGTTTTCCTGTGAGACTGCAAGGACTATGCTACAGATCTTCAAAATATTCATGAAATTACTGAATACTAATGAGTGACATCCTCTTGCAGATAGCATAAAGATGGAGATCCAGTTTATCATTAGGGGACACTACGTTGAAAATTGGGATTATAGAAAAACAGTATTTATTCGGCAAGTATGAAAGCTATGTTCATGAAATTTTGTACATAAAACATACACAATGTAAGGTATATTCAGACCAAATTTTATTGTTCCAAATTGATTTGTTAGTGTGTTATAATTGAATCACTGGAAAAAACATGGGGGTGATTTTGCACAAAAAAGTAAAGTGACTTAGGGTAAAGATAGCTTGTTGAATTTTTTACTGTACATTTCTGAATGTATGTAGCATACAATAGGACCAGTAAGAAAACTGTAGCTTGGTAACTTGTTTTTAATATATAAGTTTAATCTCATCATGCCGGGAGTGTGTTTTTGTGCTGATAGTGCCACTTGTCGCCAGACAAGTTTCTAAGTGTTGATGATAAATTTTTTACATCCTATTGTGTAATATAGACCTTCTTCTTTGTTTACAATGATTGGTAATCATTAAGAAAATTGAATACAGGTATTTGGTAGAGTGCAAGATCACCCCCATGTTTTTTTCAGTGATTCAATTATAACACACTAACAAATCAATTTGGAACAATAAAATTTGGTCTGAATATACATTACATTGTGTATGTTTTATGTACTAAATTTCATGAACATAGCTTTCATACTTGCCGAATAAATACTTTTTTTCTATAATCCCATTTTTCAACGTAGTGTCCCCCCTTAGACTTTCCCGTCATTTGCTCCTGCAGAATACTTGTAACAGTTAAGCCTACTCAGTGTACAAACATGTTGTTTTGAAACCCTGTTTCATGTTGGAATATCAACGTCATTAATAAGAAGAGTACGCGAGGTGCTCTCCTGAATGTTCCAAATGCAACTGTTCTTGCTGAAGAAACAAACAAAAGGACATAGACTCAATTTTGATATGTGTAATGCCAAGGATTTTAAACTTGCCTTACTACAAAAAGACCTAAAAACTTTAATTTCGATGAAAAATGTACAGTCCATTTTCTACGTTTCCCTGTGTTGCTACTCCCCTCCAGTGTGCATAACAGACAAAAGCCTGGAAAATTACATTCTCATGGTCTTCAAGGAAGTTGAAATGATTGCTAGGTAAGTGACACCACTGCATGACTTATTGCTAGTTTCATTGCGCAAAAGTAGCTTTACTCTAGAAATTAGCATATTTTCTGCATAGGTTGTCAAAGTTAATGAATTTTTCCATTCTAGTCAAATATCATCACTGCAAACTGATGTAACTCATGACACAAAAGTAGCATGCAGCAATTCGTCACCAATGCTACATATACTGTGTTTGATATCATTTGAAATAGTATTCTTTGGGCTATTGAATGATTTTATCTAGATTTGTCTACTTTGTTGTCTCGTACACACTAATGAAGAAAACAATGTATACCATACTCAGAAGCTAAAAGCGACAGCTGAAATCTGTGGCAAGAGATGGGGCTGTATCAGGTTACACCCAGCCATGGCAGGCCGAAAAATCCCAGCCGGGCCTCCCAACTAAAGAGGGCACTCTGGCACAGCTGTGATGAGGGTATGCACTCTGGCACAGCTGTGATGAGGGTATGCGCTCTGGCACAGCTGTGATGAGGGTATGCGCTCTGGCACAGCTGTGATGAGGGTATGCGCTCTGGCACAGCTGTGATGAGGGTATGCACTCTGGCACAGCTGTGATGAGGGTATGCACTCTGGCACAGCTGTGATGAGGGTATGCGCTCTGGCACAGCTGTGATGAGGGTATGCGCTCTGGCACAGCTGTGATGAGGGTATGCACTCTGGCACAGCTGTGATGAGGGTATGCGCTCTGGCACAGCTGTGATGAGGGTATGCGCTCTGGCACAGCTGTGATGAGGGTATGCACTCTGGCACAGCTGTGATGAGGGTATGCGCTCTGGCACAGCTGTGATGAGGGTATGCACTCTGGCACAGCTGTGATGAGGGTATGCGCTCTGGCACAGCTGTGATGAGGGTATGCACTCTGGCACAGCTGTGATGAGGGTATGCGAGAACCTTGACAGGCCTGCATCAAACTGAGCAGGATCTTGCAATGAACTTCCCTCCTCATTGAGGTCATGCCAGTTTTGAAGGCTGGCAGAGTGCCAGGTAGCCTGACAGCTACTGCAGGGGTTTATGACATCACTGTGGCATGGCATGAGGACTGTCTGTCACACACACACACACACACACACACACACACACACACACCCCTGGGCAAGTCCTACTGATTACAACTAGGATCCATCAACCACAGGTGTGCGAGTCTACACCTGAAATGACGTAGCATTCCACAGAACACCTACAGCCACAGCAGTGTTACCTGTGTATTGCTGTTTGGAATCACTGCGTTGAGGACCAAATTAAGGAAGACTTTAAGAAAAAAACAAGTACTAGATAGAAATGGAGAAGAAATGACAGATGGGCATCATTTGCATCCTACAGAACTCCACCTGTAGAAATGTATGTCGTGCGGTAAGCCAACTTTAACCATTGCATTGGGGATGGAGTGCAGTGGAGGACTACGGGAGGCACTTGCCCATTAGCCCGGCCCTCTTTCATTGGCAGGTGCCCAATCTGCCCCCATTGGGCCAAGCAGTTCTACGACCTCCTGGCTCATATTGGCGTGGCACATGGAAACAAGTACACATACTACTGCGAGCTGTGTCGAAAACCCTTCTCTCGTCTGGGTCAGCTCAAGAAACACTTTGGCTGGGAGCACCCTGGCATTGACCCCTTGAAGAATCCCAGTGTGAAGAGGGAAGGAGGAAGAGGCCTGGAGTCAGAGCAAGGCCAGGAGGAGATTCAGGGCAACACAATGGCCATGGTGGAAGTGGATGGACGGCCGGGCTACGCCATCAAAGGGGAAACTTTTTCCGAGTGAGTTTGAAATTTCCTGTTCCATCAGTG
Organism: Theodoxus fluviatilis; assembly: GCA_034096865.1. Taxonomy (NCBI): domain Eukaryota; kingdom Metazoa; phylum Mollusca; class Gastropoda; order Cycloneritida; family Neritidae; genus Theodoxus; species Theodoxus fluviatilis. The sequence goes on from JAWQFJ010017484.1 coordinate 37,999, forward strand.
TGTTTTTTGGTGGTGCTGATTGAAAAGCTGCCAACGCTGGGTCTGTGAGCTCGATGAACCACTACCCAGTTGCACATTCCTTCACGAGTTCATTTCCACTCTCACAAGCTGTTGCACAAGTTGTTCTGCAAGGGTTCTACACCTGCACTAAAGGCCAGCGATGCACACTGCACAAAAGTTCCTTTCACTTACTGTTTTTCTGGGATGCAACCACCCCACCTCCCCACCCCACCTCTACCCCCCACCCTGAAGTAAGGTTTATCACACTTTCACTCTATTCCCTAATTCACTGCTCATTTCTAATGCTTGCATTGCCCCAGAGGCCATGTTCCTCCCATGCTTATCTGCTCCTCTTCTGCATTCTTTTTACAGTGATCTTCCTTTACTTCCCCTTTTTTCTCTATTTCTCCTTGTCCAGTTTTTTTCTTTTTTCTTTCTTTGTGTCTTTCTTCTTACTTTCTTTCTTTCTTTTGTTTCTTTCATTTACTTTCTTTCGTGTCTTTTGTTTCTTTCTTTTTCTTTCTTTCTTTCCTTCTTTTTTTTCTTTTTTCTTGCTTTCTTTTTCTTTCTTTCTTTCTTTCTTTCTTTCTTTCTTTCTTTCTTTCTTTCTTTCTTTCTTTCTTTCTTTCTTTCTTTCTTTCTTTCTTTATTTGTCTTTCTTTATTTGTCTTTCTTTCTTGTCTTCCTGTCTTGTCTTTCTTGTCTTTCTTTATCTTGTCTCTTTTCTTTCTTTTCTAATATCTTTTACTTTTTTCTTTCTTTACTTTCATTTCTTTCTTTTCTTGTGTTCTTTCTTTTTCCTATTGGTCTTTATTTTTCCTTCACTGCCTCCTGCCGTTTCCCCCAATTCCTGATTTCTCTTCTTGCTGCTTTCCGCTATTGCTGCTCTTCCAAGGCTTTTTCCTTTTGTTGCTCTGGCTCTTGCTGCCTCCTTTGTCTACTAGCTGTTGCTTCTTCTCATTTTGCCATTTCTTGCTGCCTGTTGCTGCTTGCCCTCTGTTTCCCTAGCCTGTGTTGGTCTTCCTGCTCTTGCTACTGCTCTGCTCTGCTCAACTTAGTAGGTTTTTTTGTGCCGCTCCTTCCTCAGCTGCTGGACCTGTTCCCTCTGTCTTGGTCTCTTTTCAGCTCTAATTTACTCCTCCTGCTGCCTCTTGCCCTGTTGCTTGTCCATGACTTTCTCTATCGGTGTTGGTCTTGGTGTTGCTGTGCTCAACTTGGCCTCCTCTGCTGCTGCGTCTCCTTTGCTCAGATGCCTGCCTCCCGCCCCTGCCTCCCTCTCTCCTGCTGCTATGGCTGTTTCTGCTTCTGCTCTTCCTTCAGAGTCCTCTTGGTACCACTGCTTCATTCCCTCCCACCTTCATCTCTCCTGCCCTCTCTTCTCCCTCCTCCTTTTCTGACTTGCCCATCTCCACCCTCTTGTCCTGTCATGTCTCCTCCACCTCAACCCCAAACCCCTCCCCCAGTATTGTCTTGTCCATCTCCACCTCCTTCTCCTCTCATTCTGTCTTCTCCTCTCCTGTCTTCTCCTCTCCTTCAGTCTCATTTCTCCTTCTGTCTCTCTTCTCCTTCTGTCTCTCTTCTCCTTCTGTCTTCTCCTCTCCTTCTGTCTCTCTTCTCCTTCTGTCTCTCTTCTCCTTCTGTCTTCTCCTCTCCTTCTGTCTCTCTTCTCCTTCTGTCTTCTCCTCTCCTTCTGTCTCTCTTCTCCTTCTGTCTCTCTTCTCCTTCAGTCTCATTTCTCCTTCTGTCTTCTCCTCTCCTTCTGTCTCTCCTCTCCTTCTGTCTTCTCCTCTCCTTCTGTCTTCTCCTCTCCTTCTGTCTCTCCTCTCCTTCTGTCTTCTCCTCTCCTTCTGTCTCTCTTCTCCTTCTGTCTTGTCCATCTTCACCTCCTCCTCCTCTTATTCTGCCTTCTCCTCTCCTTCTGTCTCTCTTCTCCTCTCCTTCTCTCTTCTCCTCTTCTTCAGTCTCTCTTCTCCTCTCCTTCTGTCTTCTCCTCTCCTTCTGTCTTCTCCTCTCCTTCTGTCTCTCTTCTCCTTCTGTCTTGTCCATCTTCACCTCCTCCTCCTCTTATTCTGCCTTCTCCTCTCCTTCTGTCTCTCTTCTCCTCTCCTTCTCTCTTCTCCTCTTCTTCAGTCTCTCTTCTCCTCTCCTTCTGTCTTCTCCTCTTCTTCTGTCTTTTCCTCCTCCTTTTTCTGCCTTGTCCATCTCTCACCTCCTTCGCACCTTCTGTCTAGTTCCCCCCCCTTCTTCTGTCTTGTCCATCTTCACCTCCTCCTCCTCTTATTCTGCCTTCTCCTCTCCTGTCTTCTCCTCCCCCTCCTCCTTGTTCTGCCTCGTTCATCTCCACTTCCTTCTCTCCATCTGTCTAGACCTCCCTCCTCAAGTTCTGTCTTGTCCATCTCCATCGTCTTCTCTCCTTCTGCCTTCTTGTCCATTTCCTTCTGTTCAGGTCTTATCCATCTCCACCCCATTCTGTCTTCCTCCTGTCTTGTCCACCCCATCGTCCTTTTTCTGTCTTGTCCTTCTCCACTATCACCTTGGCTCAACTTTTCCACATCCTCCTTGGCTCAATTCTCGTCATCCTTCTTTTGCCTGCCTCCTTGTTTTCCTCTTCCCGCTGCTCCTCCTGCCCCATCATCTCTTCCTGCTGCTCTGCCTGCCCCATCATCTCTTCCTGCTGCTCTGCCTGCCACTTCATCTCTTCCTGCTGCTCTGCCTGCCACTTCATCTCTTCCTGCTGCTCTGCCTGCCCCATCATCTCTTCCTGCTGCTCTGCCTGCCACTTCATCTCTTCCTGCTCCTCTGCCTGCCCCATCATCTCTTCCTGCTGCTCTGCCTGCCCCATCATCTCTTCCTGCTGCTCTGCCTGCCCCATCATCTCTTCCTGCTGCTCTGCCTGCCCCATCATCTCTTCCTGCTGCTCTGCCTGCCACTTCATCTCTTCCTGCTGCTCTGCCTGCCCCTTCATCTCTTCCTGCTGCCCTGCCTGCCCCATCATCTCTTCCTGCTGCTCTGCCTGCCCCATCATCTCTTCCTGCTGCTCTACCTGCCACTTCATCTCTTCCTGCTGCTCTGCCTGCCACTTCATCTCTTCCTGCTGCTCTGCCTGCCCCTTCATCTCTTCCTGCTCCTCTGCCTGCCCCATCATCTCTTCCTGCTGCTCTGCCTGCCCCATCATCTCTTCCTGCTGCTCTGCCTGCCACTTCATCTCTTCCTGCTGCTCTGCCTGCCCCTTCATCTCTTCCTGCTCCTCTGCCTGCCCCATCATCTCTTCCTGCTGCTCTGGCTGCCCCATCATCTCTTCCTGCCCCTCTGCCTGCCCCATCATCTCTTCCTGCTGCTCTGCCTGCCCCATCATCTCTTCCTGCTGCTCTGCCTGCCCCATCATCTCTTCCTGCTGCTCTGCCTGCCCCATCATCTCTTCCTGCTGCTCTGCCTGCCCCATCATCTCTTCCTGCTGCTCTGCCTGCCCCATCATCTCTTCCTGCTCCTCCTCCTGCCCCATCGATCATCTCTTCCTGCTCCTCCTCCTGCCCCATCATCTCTTCCTGCTGCTCTGCCTGCCCCATCATCTCTTCCTGCTGCTCTGCCTGCCCCATCATCTCTTCCTGCTGCTCTGCCTGCCACTTCATCTCTTCCTGCTGCTCTGCCTGCCCCATCATCTCTTCCTGCTGCTCTGCCTGCCCCATCATCTCTTCCTGCTGCTCTGCCTGCCACTTCATCTCTTCCTGCTGCTCTGCCTGCCCCACCATCTCTTCCTGCTGCTCTGCCTGCCCCATCATCTCTTCCTGCTGCTCTGCCTGCCCCATCATCTCTTCCTGCTGCTGTGCCTGCCACTTCATCTCTTCCTGCTGCTCTGCCTGCCCCATCATCTCTTCCTGCTGCTCTGCCTGCCCCATCATCTCTTCCTGCTGCTCTGCCTGCCCCATCATCTCTTCCTGCTGCTCTGCCTGCCCCATCATCTCTTCCTGCTGCTCTGCCTGCCCCATCATCTCTTCCTGCTGCTCTACCTGCCCCATCATCTCTTCCTGCTGCTCTGCCTGCCACTTCATCTCTTCCTGCTGCTCTGCCTGCCACTTCATCTCTTCCTGCTGCTCTGCCTGCCCCATCATCTCTTCCTGCTGCTCTGCCTGCCACTTCATCTCTTCCTGCTGCTCTGCCTGCCCCATCATCTCTTCCTGCTGCTCTGCCTGCCCCATCATCTCTTCCTGCTCCTCCTCCTGCCCCATCATCTCTTCCTGCTGCTCTGCCTGCCACTTCATCTCTTCCTGCTGCTCTGCCTTCCCCATCATCTCTTCCTGCTCCTCCTCCTGCCCCATCATCTCTTCCTGCTCCTCCTCCTGCCCCATCATCTCTTCCTGCTGCTCTGCCTGCCCCATCATCTCTTCCTGCTGCTCTGCCTGCCACTTCATCTCTTCCTGCTCCTCCTCCTGCTGTTTTTGCATCTCCTGCCAGCTGCTGCTTCCTCTGTCTGCACAACTGCACTTGCATCTCTTGACATGCAACAGATGCATTTGCTGTGTGCAGGAGGGACAACTGGAGGGACTACGTAATGAAGAGAGAGGAGAGCGAGAATGATGCCGAGAACGGCTGGGGACAGCTCATCTTTCCACCAGAGGTTGGCAGCTCTGAACAAGACCATGCAAGCCACGTTGACAGAGCCATGGATATAGGAGACTTGGTGAAGAGAGAGACCATTGAACCTATCAGCGTCATCGCCACCTATGGAGAGTGCCGACTTCCCCTGGCCGCCAAAGGTATGGGACAGTTGTCTGTGAGCGCTTGATTATGTGTCCCAGCACCTCCAGCACTAGTGCATGAACAAAGAGGTTGGCACAAACAACCGGGGAGTCGTTTAACTATGGAAATTAACTCTCCACCAAGCATCATAACAGCGACACACTGTCCACCAAGGGCATGGCAGGAGGGGAATTGAAAATGAGAGGAGAGCTGCCTCTGAAAAACCACCAGCAGGAAAAGTCTGTGTTTTGTCTGGTTGAAATGTTGACTGAATGTGTGTGCCTAGCACCCTGCTGGCCATTTCAGCAGTGGCCATGACTGGGTACCAGCACTTCTCTCATGTCTTAGAATTTTTAAAGTCTCCTGAGTGGGAACCAAGTTTGACTGGGTGCATGGTGAGAGACTGCAGCGTGTCTTTGCTGACCAGGTTTAGTGACTTAAGAAAACCTTATTCTGTCATTTTAATGCAAACCTTGGCAGTTTGTGGAAAAAGGAAAACAATTTCATGGAATCTGCAACCTTGCCCAATGCCATTGTCTTTTATATTGGCACTTTTCATTGAAGCCACATGAGTCAAGCCAACTTTCCTTAGTACCACCAGGAAATCTAGAAGACAAGTTGCCGTGCATTGAGTAAAAGGCAAAAATACTAAAAACAGTTTTCTAGGAAATGCTGAGAAAAAAGATCAGCTGACTAAGTCATGTAATGATGCATGCATTTTCCTAATATGAAACCGTAAAAAATGTAAGATTTCCTCTCTGAACATGCTTTTTTGTGGAATATTCATGAACAAACAAATAATATCTCATTTTGTCTTTTTTTTGTACTTACGCCTTGTTTTCTCATATATGGTCACACGACGTTGATAAGTCTGGGCAAAACTGATGTTTTCTCTGTGAGCGTTTGGTCCAGAAAACAATATTCAGATGAAGATCACACGGAATGTGTTGATTTTGTTAATGTGCATGCGGGTCATGATGATTTGCCTCTGCCATCTGGCTGACCATTGGCAAGATCATGTGGTAGGTCAGTCCAGTCCACAGCCTGAAGCTCTTCAGAACTTGAACAGGAAGATGTCCACTGACTGGTGGTCTGCAACCTGCTGGTCATCTTGACGTGTGTCCCAGAAAATGGAGTGGAGTCTGCAAGTGGTTTATCTTGCTGATTGCTTGGCATTAACATTCCATCTGTTGTAGACAAGTACAGATGTCGAAATTGTTTTGCCTCCAAGACATTTTGGCCCAGGCATAACACATTATTACAGTAGAGTTTCCACACAAATAATTATTTGATTGCTTGTATTTTGTTTTGCCATCTGCACTTCCTTTATGATGAGGGAGGGAGAGAGTGTGTGTGTGCGCGCATGTGTGTGTCAAATATTGTGTGTGTGTGTGTTGCGCGCATGTGTGCGTGTGTGTGTGGTGCATGTGTGTGTGGCTGTGTGTGTGGTGCATGCATGTTGGGCGTCGCGCATGTGTTTGGTGCATGCGCGTGTGTGTGGTGCAAGCGCATGTGTGTGGCGTGTGTGTGGTGTGCGTGCGTGTGTGGTGCGCACTTGTGTGTGTGTGGCGCGTGCATATGTGTGTGTGTGGCACGTGCGTGTAGTGTGTGTGGCGCTCGCATGTGTGTGTGGTGCGCGCGCTTGTGTGTGTGGTGCGCGCTTGTGTGTGGCGTGCTCGTGTGTGTGGCACACTGTGGCATGTGGGTCACATTTTTGTAACCTTTGACCCGGTGGTCTGCCTGGTACTTTTTTCCCTATTACTTTTGGAGGTTATTTTACTAGTAGGTAATTATGATACTTAATCTTTTTGTAATACATTCATTTTTACCCCAGATTTTTTGACTCACATGCGAAGCAAAAGTGAGTCTATGTACTCAGCCGTGTCGTCCGTCCGTCCGTCCCTGGGCGTCCGGGCGTCCGGGCGTAAAAAACTTAAACGTTGGATTTTTCTCGGAGACTATTAAGTCTATCAACACCAAATGTGGCATGATGGTGTATGATGACAAGGCCTCAAAAAACATACATAGTGACTTGACCTTGCTTCAAGGTCACGGTCACAGGAGCCATAAATGTGGTCTCAAAAACAGTCATTTTTCACATTTTCCCAATTTTCTCCCACGTTATTGAGAATGGCGACCTTAGCTACAAGTGGTATATAGGTCAAAGCAAGCCCTATCTTTTGATACCAGTTTGGTTGACCTTGCTTCAAGGTCAAGGTCACAGGAGCTCTTCAAAGTTGGATTGTATACATATTTTGAAGTGACCTTGACCCTGAACTATGGAAGATAACTGTTTCAAACTTAATAATTATGTGGGGCACATGTTATACTTTCATCATGAGACACATTTGTTCACATATCATCAAGGTCAAGGTCACTTTGACCCTTATGAAATGTGACCAAAATGGGGTAGTGAACCACTAAAAGTGACTATATCTCATGGTAGAAAGTGCCAATAAGCACCATTGTGCTTCCTATGTCTTGAATTAACAGCTTTGTGTTGCATGACCTTGGATGACCTTGACCTTGGGTCAAGGTCACATGTATTTTGGTAGGAAAAATGTGTAAAGCATTTCTTAGTGTATGATGTCATTGGTAGGTTTAGTTGTTTGACCTTGACCTTGAAGGTCACCTGAAGGTCAATGTCATATAAAGGTCAAGGTCAAGCATGTGAGTCGTATGGGCTTTGCCCTTCTTGTTTGTGTTTTAAGCAGGTCGTCACCTGTGAAATGGGTGGGAAAAAACTGTTGCTGCTGAAAGTATAATGCATCTTGTCACTCAGTTCAGTTCAGTTCAGTATCTTAACCCTGAGATGGGTTGTTGAGGCACCACTGATGACTTTCGGACAATCTTCCTCCATCGATCTCTATCCTCTGTGGCTCGCTGTGAGTCAGCAAAGGTCAAGCCTGTCCACTCTTTGATGTTGTCTTCCCACCTCTTTCTCTGCCTGCCTCTCCTTCTCCCACCTGGCACGGTACCTTGCAGGATGGTCTTGGTCAGCTCATGCGCATGCTGGCCATCTCCGTATTCTTGTATGCATGGGAGTCCTGGACACTCACATCTGAACTACAGAGACGGATACAAGCCCTGGAAATGAGATGTTATCGCAAGATTCTGAACATCTCATATAAAGACCATGTCACGAATGAGGAAGTCAGCAACAGGATCAGGAGAGCAATTGGACAGTACGAAGACCTGCTCTCAATCGTGAAAAAGCAGAAAACTGAAGTAGTACGGTCACGTGTCTTGTCACTAAGGCAAAAAAAATATATTGTTGTGGTTATGGCAACCCAACTGACCCTGGTTTTTTTCTGCGGACCCAATAGTTTTCCCTCCATCATGCAAACAGAAAAGAAACTGATGGTAATCAACAAAGTGTGTGCTGTCCCATCTTTTCTTCCTAATGAGCACCCAAAGAATCCATATTTCAGGGGGTTTTATTCTGGTTTTTTCCATGAAAAAGAGAGATTGTGGTTTATGTTCATCTGGCCTCATCTGTTGTCACTGTCACTGCAACCACAAGTGTTTTCCATGTGTGTCCAATCTCTTTATTGGAGAGCCATGGAATGTGATTGCTAACTTGAGTGTGTCTTTTATGTTCCAGGATTTGAGTTCAACCTGAACAAGACTGGCAGGAAACCCAAAAAATGGTTCATGCAACCAGAGCACATGAATCCAGTTGACGCCCAACGTCAAAGGAGATACCTGACTCGTCAAGAGAAGGAAATTTACAAACAGCAGGGAGGACGGGTTAGAGTGAGCCAGAAGCAGAAAGCTGGTCGGAGGTCTGCCAGGAGAAGACAGAGTCAGAGACCAGCTTTGGATAGACAGTGGCGGGAGAAGAATCCCAAGGGGTTTGAGTTGGCTCAACGTGGAAAGTCCTTCGTGCATCATCTCCGGAGAGAAGGCGGCCGAGGTCGTGGAAGACGAAGTGCTGTGCCTCAGGATCCCTCCCTGCAAACTGTTGGAACTGCATCTGCATCTGAGACCATGGGAAGCACACGGCCTGTTGGGGGTGTGGGTGCTGCCTTGACCGCCAGCAGGTGCAAGAGGCCCAGGTCTGCCTCAAGGTCGTCAAACACCAGACCTCCAAAACGGCCGGCCATCGACACCAATGGAGTGAACGCTAATCCACGGTCACCATATACTTCTTCTAGGCCGAGGGGTAGACCTCCAAAGCAGCTAGCCATTGACACTAATAGAGTGGACACAAATCCACAGTCACCACATACTTCTAGACCAAGGGGTAGACCTCCAAAGCAGCTAGCCATTGACACCAATAGAGAGGACACCATTTTGACTAAGGCTCCAAGGCTACCATCTTCTTCAAGACGGAGAGGTAGATCTCTAAAACGGCTGCCCATCAACGCCAATGGAGAGGACATTGTTTTGACTACCCCAAGGCCTCCAACTGCTTGCTCAAGACCTAGAGGTAGACCCCCAAAACGGCCGGCCATTGACTCATTAGGAGAGACTACTGAATTGACTTCCTCAGGGTTGCCCAATCCCCCTTTTAAACGGAGAGGGAGATCTCATAAACAGATCACCCATGGACTTGGCAAAAGAGTCCAGGGAGCGTTCAGTCAGAGCCACAAGGAAAAGCTGATGGAAGACCAGTCGGACCATATGCAATGTTTGGAACAAGATGGATCTATGCAGAGCAATGCCTGTGTGCATCCTGATTCCCCAGCTGTCACTGAGGTTCAAGATGTTTTGAAGAAAGGCCCTCGACTTGATACCACGTCCTCCACTCCAGAGAGCAACATGAAGAAGAGATCCGGTAGGCCAAAGAAGACTCTGCCATGCTCCTCTACTGTGAAAAGGCCTCTTGAGTCTTCTACAGCAGGTGTTGTGAAGAGAAGACCTGGAAGGCCAAAGAAGACTCTGCTGTGCTCTTCCTCTGTGAAAGGGTCTTCCAAATCTTTTTCCTCCCCGGGCATTGTGAAGAGAAGGCCGGGGAGGCCACCAAAGGCTCAGTGCTCTTCCTCTGTGAAGAGGTCTTCTGCGTCTTTTTCCTCCAAAGATGTTATGAAGAGAAACCCGGGGAGGCAACCAAAGGCTCAGTACTCTTCCACTGTGAAAGGGTCTTCTGGGTCCTTTTCCTCCAAGGATGTTGTGAAGAGAAGGCCGGGGAGGCAACCAAAGGCTCAGTGCTCTTCCTCTGTGAAGAGGTCTTCTGCGTCTTTTTCCTCCAAAGATGTTATGAAGAGAAACCCGGGGAGGCAACCAAAGGCTCAGTACTCTTCCACTGTGAAAGGGTCTTCTGGGTCCTTTTCCTCCAAGGATGTTGTGAAGAGAAGGCCGGGGAGGCCACCAAAGGCTCAGTGCTCTTCCACTGTGAAAGGGTCTTCTGGGTCCTTTTCCTCCAAGGATGTTGTGAAGAGAAGGCCGGGGAGGCAACCAAAGGCTCAGTACTCTTCCACTGTGAAAGGGTCTTCTGGGTCCTTTTCCTCCAAGGATGTTGTGAAGAGAAGGCCGGGGAGGCAACCAAAGGCACAGTGCTCTTCCACTGTGAAAGGGTCTTCTGGGTCCTTTTCCTCCAAGGATGTTGTGAAGAGAAGGCCGGGGAGGCAACCAAAGGCACAGTGCTCTTCCACTGTGAAAGGGTCTTCTGCGTCTTTTTCCTCCAAGGATGTTGTGAAAAGAAGGCCGGGGAGGCCACCAAAGGCTCAGTGCTCTTCCACTGTGAAGGGGTCTTCTGAGTGTCTTTCCTCAATGGGTGTTGTGAAGAGCAGGCCTGGGCGTCCCAGAAAAGTAGTAGTAAAGTATTCTCTGGTCATAAGACCTCAACAGCCTGATGGTGCTTCTCCCTCAACCAGTGCTGTGCCAGGAGGACATGGACCTCCCAAGTCAGCAGACAAACCCTCTGCGGTGAGAAACACACATGACCTGTATCCAGAGCAGTTGCCAGCTGTGTCTTCCATGCTAAGCGGTGCCGAAGGACGAGGACTCCCCATAAAAATGGCCAGGCCGCATCCCAGGTCTGAAAATTGGCCAACAGAGAAGAAAAAAGGGCGAGGTCCCAAAAAATTGACCTTGCAGACCACTGTGCAGATGGAAAAGAGAAAAGTTGGACGTCCCAAGAAAAAGATGATGCACTTGTCCGCGACACAATGCCTGATGGAGGACATAAAAGTTGGACGCCCAAGGAAGAGGAAGCTTTCGCTCCCATCTGTTCAGAGGACAGCATCCACTGATAGATCCAAGAGGACTTTGAGGCCTCAGGTGCTTGCAAAGACTGCTTCCTACCGATTGAATCAAAAGTACACTCCCAGGCAAAATGTCACTGCCAAGCCTAAACGTGCATCGACTTCTGCTGGTGTTGGCACAGACAGCCGACATCTTTCCAATGGTTCCAAGAGGACTTTGAAACCAGGAAAAAGTAATGTGTTTCACATTAAACGAAAGAACTCTCTTGGAAAGGCTAAGACTCTCAAGCCAAGCCATCTTGTTGCTCCTGCTGTCGTTGAGAATATCGCGGTGGAAAGTTGTCAACCCAAGGCAGTGGTCTCCAAGAAAGTTGGGAGACCAAGGAAAGCAAATCCCAAGCCTATGCTGCAGGACGTTTCTCAAAAAGTGCTTCATGACCCAAAAGAACTTGCTAAGGGAGCCCGTCTCAACCTTTCCTTGAATCACTCCAGACAAAGAGATGTTAAAGTTGCACTTCAAGTCGGGAAAAAATATGCCAATCTACGAGGAATGATGGCTGTAAGGGAAAGAAAGAGGGCCAAGCATCGGGCTCGAGGTCATCGACCGATCCCTGGTGGTTTTGGGCCACCTCATGGCTTACAAATTGACACCTTGATGAAGAGAATAGGTGTGGATTTGCAGGCAGCAAGGGTGACTGGAGGTATCTTCAATTTGGATTCTCTGGGAGAAGACTTTAAGTATCTGGTAGTGGACATTGTGCCCATCGGAAGGTTCAGGAATCTCGTCCCGAGCCCTCCAGACCAACCTGACAGTACAACGGATGGAAAATAAGAGTTCTTGGGGGAGAGAATTGGAACCTCTAGCCCATCTTTGTTCAGCTCCACTCAGGGAATTGGGGAGTTGGGAAGCAGCATGGAGACTGAGCAATGGGACGGAGCCGATTGTCTGAATGATAGTGAGGTCTCTTTACAGGAACAGCTTTCGTTCGTCTCCAGCATCAGTTCGATCCACGAAAGACAGCCAGGGGAAATCGAAATGGAGCCATCCCAAACAGATGCAGAAGAAAACGATGGAGGATCTCAGGATTGGCAGTTCCCATCTTCCTCCAGCCGTTACTCTTCTGGACATCTGGTGCCAAGTGACACAGAAGCCATGTATAATGACTACTTGTCTACCGCGGATGCTGCATGGATGGAGTATCGTGATTAGGACACACAAATGCAGAGGATGGAGTGAGTGAGTTCCCAGGTCCCAGCTGCTCTGGCGACAGCTCATGTTCAGTCACCGGAGATGATTGCATTGAAGTCTCAAGCTCTGGGAGCTCCTCTAGCCAGCCTGATGTGGAGTGAATAGGACTGGAGCCTATAGTGATTAATGATGACAGTTATGAGGTGGCCATCGTTCTTATTGAGAAGTAATGGTAACATCCACTTTGTTGAGAGAAACAGTGATTACAATGGCGATTTTGTCGTTGCTGCCACCCTGCACCCCATGGAATGGCTCCTGACTGATGCTAGTTAGTTTGCTAAACTGGAAACTCAAAGTATTTGAAAGTATAATCTTTGACTTCTGCATGACATGCTACAATAGACTAATGAGAGGTTTGTTAATGTCTATTGTGTGAACAAAGGAATGCTGAGTGATTTTCCTCTCCCTCAAGAAGAACTCTACACAGCTTGCAGTCATCCACCGGAAACACCCCCACCCCCCCAGAAAATTCCATTTCAACCAAGGTGGATGCTTTGGTTCTTGTGCATTTTCCTGAAGAATCAAATGGCACCAAGTGGATAAACTGTAGAAATGTTGTAGAGGTCAAACTTGTTTTTCATCGAAGGAGAGCTGGGTTGATTGGCAGACTGGCAGTGTTGGTGTGTGCACACAGCCAGCTGTGCACTTGGAAGCCACTGGCTAGGGCTCCCTGTGCAGAACAGTGCATTGCCTGGGACTGTTGTTGATGAAGAAGGACCCAAAGGCCATCCCAGAATGTTTTCATTGTCCGAGGAGCCTCTTGCAAGGGCAAGTGATTGGATTAAAAAGAAAAATTCCAATAAAGTCTGGGACTTTGAGAGTGTCGGATAGTGTGATTTGTCTCCAGGCTCAGCGTGGAGGGCCACGAAGCTCGGGGAGCTGAAAGTTGTCTGGAGTTCTGGCTGTTAGCCCAACTTTTGGTGTATTTGGACCCTGTGGGTTCGGGGTAAGAATTTACCCACTACCTCTCCCTACGAGATTCTTAGGGGGCGAACAACTAGGGACACTGTGACATGATTCGCGTTTGCTCTAAATGTTCTGGTGATTTTTGTGCTTAATGGCCTTATATAGCCTACAAAGGCTGATAGGCCGTAAAACACCATCAATCTAATCCAATCCAATCGGTGTATTTGGATGACTGCCATGCCAAGAACTACCTCCTGTGGTTCCTAGGGCTGAAAATGACGAGCTTTCAGGTACTGGCTCGATAATTTTGTTTTCATTTTTCTCTCTCTTTCTCCAGACATGACAATCTGACATAGTGCTTCTAGAAAGCATTTACAGTAAGTCAAGGACTGAAGACGCAACAGCTAGCTGTTGTATGTGAAATCCTATAAAGTGGATGTGTCCCCCTTGCATGGAAATGGAGCAGTGTTTTTTTTAATTATCAATCACGAGGCTATATTGGTAGTCAAATATGGCTGATGGTAGTCATATTTCACTATGAATAGGCAATAAGTTGTGATGTTGATTTTTGTACTCAGGGAATTCAAGTTTTCTGCATGTAAAGCATATTAGCAGTGTAGTGATGTGCAGTCCTGGAACTTCATTGGTGATGTTGGGTACAATGTATTCTATAACTTTATTAAAAACATGTGGTAGTTGTCTAAAATCTTTTTTGCAAAGAGAAAAAGAAGGAGAAAAAAAAGAAAGTACTTGGAAAGCTGGCCTGAGTATGAGTAGTGTACTTGTGTATTAGAAGTGCATTCATGCAATTTTGTTCTTTCAGTTGGGAGTTTCAAATCATGCAGTTGGGTTAGAACTGTGTTTGTAGAGTGAATTGAATCATTAGCATTGCTGTGTGAGGCATGGCTGACCTTTTGAATGAGGTGTGCAGTAATTTGATTCTTTCAAAAGAAAGGTATAGACAAGAATTGACGAAGTCCTACTTTGTTTGATGCAATTAAAATTGTTGGATAAATTCATTTATCATGTGATTGGGCTAGATCATTTTTATCATTCTCTGAAAGACTCATTTTCAATCAACTCATGAAGTTTGCTTGTTCATGACAATTTGTGGGTAAGATCTTGGTTTATAATCAAGATTTTGTTTTTATTTTGGTTGTGAAGACAAAATTCTGGTGATTAAAATGTTATAAAGTTTGGCAATGTATTAAATCAGATGGAAGTTTTCTTTAAATGTTAGATAGTTTTTGCAATTTGAAGAATTGTTGTTTTCAAGATTTTTTGGGGAGAGTTAAGGTTGTACGTTAAAGATATAAGATGGTGTTTCAACAGAATTAAGGTTGTGAGCTTTTGGAAAGCAGCATGTTTTGATTCCAAAAGCTATGTCACTCATCACAGCAGATGGGAAACGCCAGTGGTACTTAGTTGAAACTGAATTGTTTCCTCAGATTCTTGCTTGCTGTTGAATGAGTCCTGGAAAATTCCAGTTTTTATTATCAAGTGTAGTTACATCACTTATGCCTGTACATTTCACGATATCTTGTTTCAAAGGCTAAGTGATCTCATCCAATGTTTGAAGTAGGCTGTCAGCCTATTGATAAACATTTAAATTCAAATTCTTTGTTTCAACATGGGAAGTTAGGTTGGTATATTAGTTTTTTTACTCACATGCAAAGCAAAAGTAAGTCTATGTACTCACCCATTTCGTCTGTCCGGGCGTCCGGGTGTCCGAAAACTTTAACGTTGGATTTTTCTCGGAGACTATTAAGTCTATCAATACCAAATGTGGCATGATGGTGTATGATGACAAGGCCTCAAAAAACATACATAGTGACTTGACCTTGCTTCAAGGTCAAGGTCACAGGAGCTCTTCAAAGTTGGATTGTATACATATTTTGAAGTGACCTTGACCCTGAACTATGGAAGATAACTGTTTCAAACTTAATAATTATCTGGGGCACATGTTATACTTTCATCATGAGACACATTTGGTCACATATCACCAAGGTCAAGGTCACTTTGACCCTTATGAAATGTGACCAAATTGGGGTAGTGAACCACTAAAAGTGACCATATCTCATGGTAGAAAGTGCCAATAAGCACCATTGTGCTTCCTATGTCTTGAATTAACAGCTTTGTGTTGCATGACCTTGGATGACCTTGACCTTGGGTCAAGGCCACATGTATTTTGGTAGGGAAAATGTGTAAAGCATTTCTTAGTGTATGATGTCATTGCTAGATTTAGTTGTTTGACCTTGACCTTGAAGGGCAAGGTCATTTAAAGGTCAAGGTCAAGCATGTGAGTCGTTTGGGCTTTGCCCTTCTTGTTCCAAATTAAAATGGTGGCATATCCATATGATTTTGAACAAAGACATGTTTGATTTTTTTTAAACCAGGGGGTTCTTTTGTTGAAAACTTGAAAAGGTTTTCCCATTGTGAAAGAAGGTGGAATTTCTGTAAGATGTTGAAAGGATTTTTCATTTCAGATAACTTTTTAAAAATAAAAACGTTTTTCCTATATTGAAAGAAAGTGGCATTTCCATAAGATATGGGAAGGATTTTTCTTTTTAAATTTTTTGTTTTTAGTATTTTTGTTAATTTTTTTTTTGTATGTTGTAAACTTGACAAAAGTTTTCTCATTTTGAATTAAGGCAACATTTTCATAATATATTGAAAGGATTGTTTCAATTTTAGAACATCTCTTTTTTGTGTGTGAATATTTCAATGAGTTTTCCCATTTGAAAATAAGATTTGAGTTTCCATGAAGTTGTGAACATATTTTCCGTTTGAAAAGCCAAGTGAATTTGATTTTTTTCCTTGCATTTTTCATGTGTTATGCATTTTAGTTGTCATAAGTTGTTTTTTCCGTCATTCATTTTCTGTTGTCCTGCATTTCTCAGAATCAAATATGGCCACCATTGTGGCAAACTTGAATAGTTTTGTCATCGTCTTATATTGAAATGCAAAGCCTGTGAGAGCACTGCAATTGCTGCTTCCAAGTGTAAAGGAGGCTGATAGTTTCAAGTAATTGGCAAAAAGAGTAACCCCACAAAAAGGAAAAAATTGTTAGACAAATCATTTTGAAATCTACTGCTTTTCTACACATTTGGTATCTGAGCTTTGGCATGCAATTTTTGTTAAATTCAGAATATAGAATCAAAGTGTATTTTGAAAACTATATTTGTTCACAGCAGTATATATACCAGCAGGAAAACAAGATTTCAGAGACAAATTTCTCAAAATTTTGGTAGATCACCAAAACAAATTTGACAAAGTGGGGTGGGGGGTGAAGGGAAGCTGTTCTAAGTTTAATTCTGTTTTTACATGGTGAATTGATGAAATTTGATTAAAATAAATTATATTTGCAAGGAAATTAACATCAAATCTAGGATTTAAGCCTCCTTTTCACTTGGAATCTCACATTGTTCCACTTCCAAGTTGTACTGCAGTACTTGCCAATTACTTGCCCGTAGAAATGTACTGAGTACCTAGCCCAGTATGTCCTCTAAGGATTTTGATATTAAGCAATGAATCTCTTGTGTACCAAAATATAGCATTCAGCAAATTCTGTAGTTTCTATGTTTGCAGTTAAGATTGATCTTAAGTTTTTGGATTTTATTTAGTAAAATTCAGGTAGTGTATTCCACAACTGTTTGAAGTTTTTTTTCTTCTCCATTTGAGTTCAAGTAAAAGTTTGTACATGGGTTTCCATTCCAAATGTGTTGACATGATATCATCAAAATGAGATTTGCCACAATTGTGTCACAATTGAAATGTTTTTTTGTCAGCTTTTAAAATTGCTGATGTGTGAACTCAGGCAAATGCCCAGATCGGCTGATGCGTTTGTTTAGGTTGACAGTGAAATGCAGCACAATCTTTGTACTTGAATGTTTGTGTGGCAATTTGAATGGTTTCACCAGTCTGCAGATCCTTATGGTAGTAGTACCCTGTTTTTAAAAAAAGTTGTTTTTTTGATACATGTGACCTTCCACCACAAAATGAGCATCAAGTCACCTTCAGGTGATTTTCACTTTTTCAACATTTTATTATTGTATTTTTCTGCTCAATCGAATGGTGAACAATATTTGACAATGTAAGTATTAGAAGTATTAGTTGCTGAGTTAAATGAACTCAAACGCTGTATCCCCAAATTGTGCAATTTTGAGAAAACATGGTTTAAACATTGCTGATGGTGAATGAGGAGAGAAAAGCCTAATGTTTGTATATTACTATACACTTTCATTTTTGTCTTTTTCATGGGCTGATTCTGGCACTGTAGCCAGTAAAGTGATTCCTTACAGAAAGTGGGAAGGCAGCTTATTCTATCCATGTGAACTAAACTGGTTGATCTTCTGGGATGATGATGGAGACACAGGCTTCGAAAGGAGCTATTTTTGGGGATGTGGAGGATTGCTTTTTGATGCTGTATGGAATGAAATCTCAAAATTGTCAACCCATCACATCTACAGCAATATTACCCTCTACTGCAAAACAGCCTGAGATGACAACACTCATTTCGTGGTGGACAGTTGCATGTGGTCAAAAGATTTTTTAAACATATCTCTCTGTAGTAAATTGTATATGACTCTGCTTTTTTTCTGGGGGAAATCAGCATTTTTGTCAACTATCTGAATGAAAACTTCAAACGCAATTTTCTCAGTTTCCAGGTTTTCCCTGCCATGTGTTAGCCGTATCTGTGCCCTGAAGTTTCACTTCCTTGATACTCGGCATAGGTAT
The DNA here is from genome assembly GCA_034096865.1 of Theodoxus fluviatilis. Lineage (NCBI taxonomy): Eukaryota > Metazoa > Mollusca > Gastropoda > Cycloneritida > Neritidae > Theodoxus > Theodoxus fluviatilis. The sequence continues at coordinate 55,777 of JAWQFJ010017484.1, forward strand.
TATAGTCTGCTTCATGGGATGATCCATCATCATAACTGTATCTTCTTGTATGTCAAAGTTATGTGATCTTGAATCTGTTATCAGTGACAAAATTCAAGCAACTTCAGATGTGAAATTGTTAAACTGGTCAGATTAGTTATTATTATTTTGGGTCAGGACATGAGTACTGCTCTGTATTTCTGTGCAAAATTACAAATTTCTATCAATAACTTCTTTGCTGGTATTATGTTTCAAAATCTGGCAATGTATTGTATCTGCAGCCATATGGGAAAGCTAATTACCATGATTTATGCAGACATCACAGGTAGACATCACTTTGAAAATTCAACTGGGTGAGAACATTGGATAACAAAAATTCAGCTGACAAAAAATGGTGAAAACTGGGTACTACTACCTTTGGGACTCCAGACAGTTTATGTATTCAGCATCATTGTGCACAAATGTTTGTGTGGCATTTCAACTGTGTCCATCACCAGTCTACAAAGCTTTAAAATTCCAGACAGTTTATGTATTCAACATCATTGTGCACAAATGTTTGTGTGGCATTTCAACTGTGTCCATCACCAGTCTACAAAGCTTTAAAATTCCAGACAGTTTATGTATTCAACTTCATTGTGCACAAATGTTTGTGTGGCATTTCAACTGTGTCCATCACCAGTCTACAAAGCTTTAAAATTCCAGACAGTTTATGTATTCAACATCATTGTGCACAAATGTTTGTGTGGCATTTCAACTGTGTCCATCACCAGTCTACAAAGCTTTAAAATTCCAGACAGTTTATGTATTCAACATCATTGTGCACAAATGTTTGTGTGGCATTTCAACTGTGTCCATCACCAGTCTACAAAGCTTTAAAATTCCAGACATTTTATGTATTCAACATCATTGTGCACAAATGTTTGTGTGGCATTTCAACTGTGTCCATCACCAGTCTACAAAGCTTTAAAACTCCAAACATTTTATGTATTCAACATCATTGTGCACAAATGTTTGTGTGGCATTTCAACTGTGTCCATCACCAGTCTACAAAGCTTTAAAACTCCAAACATTTTATGTATTCAGCATCATTGTGCACAAATGTTTGTGTAGCATTTCAACTGTGTCCATCACCAGTCTACAAAGCTTTAAAATTCCAGACATTTTATGTATTCAACATCATTGTGCACAAATGTTAGTGTGGCATTTCAACTGTGTCCATCACCAGTCTACAAAGCTTAAAAATTCCAGACAGTTTATGTATTCAACATCATTGTGCACAAATGTTTGTGTGGCATTTCAACTGTGTCCATCACCAGTCTCCAAAGCTTTAAAACTCCAGACAGTTTATGTATTCAACATCATTGTGCACAAATGTTTGTGTGACATTTCAACTGTGTCCATCACCAGTCTACAAAACTTTAAAATTCCAGACATTTTATGTATTCAACATCATTGTGCACAAATGTTAGTGTGGCATTTCAACTGTGTCCATCACCAGTCTACAAAACTTTAAAATTCTAGACATTTTATGTATTCAACATCATTGTACACAAATGTTTGTGTGGCATTTCAACTGTGTCCATCACCAGTCTACAAAACTTTAAAATTCCAGACATTTTATGTATTCAACATCATTGTACACAAATGTTTGTGTGGCATTTCCAATGTGTCCATCACTAGTCTGTCACACAAACATCTGCAATCTGAATGTCTCCATCTCCAATTTACAATGCCATAAACCAGATTTTTGTGAGGGCTCCTGATTTCAGTTGTTGCCCATTTCTAACTCAACTTGATCTCTTCTTCTTTTTGGCGTTTTTTTCTCGGAGACTATTAAGTCTATCAATACCAAATGTGGCATGGTGGTGTATGATGACAAGGCCTCAAAAAACATACACAGTGACTTGACCTTGCTTCAAGGTCAAGGTTGCAGGGGTCATAAATGTTGTCTAAAAACAGACAGTTTTCACATTTTCTCAATTTTCTCTGAAGGTTTTGAGATTGGATACCTCACCTATATATGGTGTATAGGGCAAAGTAAGCCCTATCTTTTGATACCAGTTTGGTTGACCTTGCTTCAAGGTCAAGGTCACAGGAGCTCTTCAAAGTTGGGTTGTATACATATTTTGAAGTGATCTTGACCCTGAACTATGGAAGATAACTGTTTCAAACTTAATAATTATGTGGGGAACATGTTATACTTTCATCATGAGACACATTTGGTCATATATCATCAAGGTCAAGGTCACTTTGACCCTTATGAAATGTAACCAAAATGGGGTAGTGAACCACTAAAAGTGACCATATCTCATGGTAGAAAGTGCCAATAAGCACCATTGTCTTGAATTAACAGCTTTGTGTTGCATGACCTTGGATGACCTTGGGTCAAGGTCAGATGTATTTTGGTAGGAAAAATGTGTAAAGCATTTCTTAGTGTATGATGTCATTGCTAGGTTTAGTTGTTTGACCTTGACCTTGAAGGTCACCTGAAGGTCACGGTCATGTAAAGGTCAAGCATGTGTGTCATATGGGCTTTGCCCTTCTTGTTTTCAATTGCAATGGTTATTTTGAAGGAAATCGCTCCAATAATCAACCCATTTATGTATGAAAACTTTTTGGTTTGTCCCTTTTTCTATGATTTATTGTAAATTTGCAAAATAAAATTCCATTGCAATCTATCATGTATTTGTGTATTTTTCTGGAACCACTTTTGTTTTTTTGGATAGGTGTCGTTGTGTCAGGTAAGATATTTTGTTACAACTAATGAGTACGAATGTATTGTGCACGTGCTGCAAGACCGTTCTCGGAGAAAATGTCAACAACAAAGGTAAGTTTCCTCAATTGAGTGCTTGTCCCTCCAGCCTAGGAACAGTTTACACAGCACACATACCACACATGCATGAACTCACATACACATCGTACTACACACGCGCACAAACCTGTATGCGGTCACACAAGCACAAAAGCATGCGCTCACACACACATGAACACATGCATGAACGTGTGCACACACACAGACACCCACACCAAAACCAATATATAAACATGCACCTTTGTGTGCGCACACACTTGCTTCCATTCATGGATTGGCCTCTGAGCTACAGTGCTCCATCTTGCTCCAGTAGCAACTAGAGAGCAAACCTACCATCATCATCATCATCATCATCACCATCACCATCATCATCATCATCATCGCCACCAAAATTATCATCACCATCATCACTTGATTAGTCCTAGGTCCAGTAGTGATTGAACCATGCGTAGCATCTGCCTTATGGGCGAGTTTTTTTTTCTAAATGCATTCAGCTTTGGACGCAATTGGCAGCAAGGAGTGGTATGGGAAAGGCAGCAAGGGGTGACATGGGAATGGCAGCAGGGGGTGGTATGGGAATGGCAGCAAGGAGTGGTATGGGAAAGGCAGCAAGGGGTGACATGGGAATGGCAGCAGGGGGTGGTATGGGAATGGCAGCAAGGGTGGTATGGGAATGACACTAATCACTGATGATGCAATCAAACAACTGCAAGTTAGGTTTTCATATTAATGTGACCCTCCACGACTAAATGAGTCGCTTGCGCACTCACATAGTTTTGCGTAATAGCCAAGTAAAGTATGATGGGGTCAAAATGGTCGTTTTTTAGCTTTTGACTGTTTTAGAATCTAGAGACTATACTTTATTGTGTGTGAAAGTCTTTTGGATGAAATTGACCTCTAGACACAAGGATATGTTCACTTTGTTTGCTTGGTGTTCAATTTCCCGCATCGAACGATCGTAAGACCACGCATCGAACGAGAACTCAAGATTTGATACTATTTATAGACCAGTCGGCTATATTGGTCACATGACTACAGCAAAGTCATAACTCATTCTGTATTTGTATACTGCAAGTTAGTATCAGTCAAAAATGTAATTATTGACTTGTCAGAAAGAAAAAAAAAATTTGACTAAAAAGTCATTAGCTGCCCATTATTATGCTATACGTCATCCCATTAAAAACACCAAATAAGTAAAAGTAAGTCAAGATAATGCAATCAAATTTTATAACACCCTTGCCCATATATAACCTAATCACTGTGCCAAATTTCATAAGTCTGAGATTACGGTTGCTAAGGAAACTGATCAAATTTCCTTAAAAAACTTTCAAATGCGTTTTTCTCAAACGTGAGCTTATTAGGCAAACTATCTTTAAAATGATGTAACTTCGCGAAAAATAGTCAGATCTCGATCATTTTTGCACCGTTGGAAAGCTTGTTCCCTTGATTTTATAAAAATATGCATATCTCAAAATCTTCCAAGCGCCACGAGAGACTCATTTTGTGATGGAGGGTCACATTTATTCTGTTCAACACCTCACTTCAGTGATGCCTCACACCAGCCAGTCCAGCATACATTGTAAAGGAGAAGAGAAAAAACACTGAAGAACAAACGCCTCGTCTGTCTCTTCAAGTGTCTGGGAGGGCGACAGTCATGTAGTCACTGAAGCCACTAAGTCCCAAAACCTCCCTGTGGGTTAGGAGTTGGAGCCGGCCACCATGTCTCACTATATATGTACATGACATGTCAAAGGCCAAAAGCTATGGAAATCAAGACTTTACTTGCTTTAAGTCTAAGGAGCTCTAGTGGTTTTAGTGATTTAATGGCCTTACATAGTCTACAAAGGCTGTGAAACTCCATTCATTCATTCAGCCGATCTGCTTCAGTGCAAAGCCAGCCAGAAATGCATTTAAAGCATGTAGAGGTTTGTCAGAAGGCAATCTCCTCACTCCCATGTACACCAAGACAGTGTACAGCCATGAACAACAAACAGTCTACAGACACTCCCATGTGCCACAAGACAGTATGCAGGATGAGATGCTGGACTGTTCTGGGGTCTCTCCCTCCCACTCACCCCGTGTGTTGGGGGTAAGAATAGACCCAGTGCATCTCCCTACGCGATTCGGGCCCTACATAGCCTATAAAGGCTTCTAGGCCGTAAAACTCCATCCATCCATCCCTCCTATCCTCTCACTCAATTTGAATACAGTAAGGTCAGGGACTGGAAAAAATTCCTCCCATCTGCTTGCAGAGAGCTGGTCAGTGGTAAAGTATCCACTGATGCTGAAGGCAGTCAGGAGGCAGCTTGTCTGCAGGGTGTGGGGATGGCTGGGACGGAGTGGGGCTGCCCACACCATTGGAGGAGGAGGTGGAGGAAAGTTCACCCATCTGATGCAAAGGAAGCTAGTCAGTGATGAGAGTCCTCTAAACTCAAAGGAAGGTAGTGTGGGGACCACTAGCCACAAGGTGTGAGGATGGCTTGCAGGCACTCTTGCTGCCCACTCCACTGAGGTCCAGACTTAAACACATTTCATTTGCCTGAAGTCCAGAAAGCTGGTCAGAAGCTGAGGTGTCCACTCCTTGTGGAAGGCGGGAGTGCCAGGCAGTACATCCACACAGGGAATGTCAAGTCTCCAGTCAACCCCTGCCCACACAGTTTGCTGTCAAAGGTCCCTAGTTAGACATGGACAAGGTTAGTCTAGACATCTAGTCTAGTCAAACCCTGCCCTCACAGTTTGCTGTCAAAGGTCCCTAGTTAGACATGGACAAGGTTAGTCTAGACATCAAGTCTAGTCAAACCCTGCCCACACAGTTTGCCGTCAAAGGTCCCTAGTTAGACATGGACAAGGTTAGTCTAGACATCAAGTCTAGTCAAACCCTGCCCACACAGTTTGCCGTCAAAGGTCCCTAGTTAGACATGGACAAGGTTAGTCTAGACATCAAGTCTAGTCAAACCCTGCCCTCACAGTTTGCTGTCAAAGGTCCCTAGTTAGACATGGACAAGGTTAGTCTAGACATCAAGTCTAGTCAAACCCTGCCCACACAGTTTGCTGTCAAAGGTCCCTAGTTAGACATGGACAAGGTTAGTCTAGACATCAAGTCTAGTCAAACCCTGCCCACACAGTTTGCCGTCAAAGGTCCCTGGATAGACATGGACAAGGCTGGTGGCAGATGGGTCTTCTGCTCCACGTGGAGACGGATGGTTCCGTCCGAGTCTGCTGTGTAGAGCCAGGGCTGGATGCGGTGAAACTTGAGGTCCAGCACGCCAAAGTTGGGGTCGTGGCTCTTCAAGCTGGCAACATGCACTATCAGGGCATTCATGGTCAGGTCACCGAGGGGAATAAAATGATGAAAAAAGATGTGTGTAATAATTGGCAGGTAAGGTCTTTGGAGGCTTGTACATGTGTTATGGTTGAAGATCGGGTATGTGTGATTGCGTGACGATGGTTGTTTGATGTGCATGCTTGTGTCTTTTGTTCCTTCTGTGATAACTTGTTGCGATGTAGAATGTTTCTCTATTAAATTCAATTGCCTATGATGTAGAGCTAAATGTGTCCTATCTTATTGTGTCTTTCTGTTTACTATATATGATGCGCGTGTTCAGTATGTATGCTGGAGCGTGTTTCTTAGGCAAGGTTCACACCTCGAGGGCTAGCCGAGGGCGAGCAAGACGCCAAAGAAACGGCCAATCATCAGCTAGCAAGCAGAAGTCCGAGAGAGCTTGGCTGCGTCCTGGCGCGAGAGTCGGTGAAGAAGTTATCGATGGATGAAATAACAGACGATACAGATATCACATTAGATTTTCTCTTGATTGAACATACCATGTTGTTATCTCGAATGGCACCGGAACTTTTTCAACTTTTCAACGAAAAATGCAACCTGGGTTCAATTGTAGAAAATGTTGTCGAAAATGTTGTGCCTCGATACACTTTGATCAATTCAAGGGACATAATTCAGAGAGTGTACTTGCACGGATGGATGGATGGATGGAGTTTAAGGGCCTATCAGCCTTGTAAGCTATATAAGGCCACCATGGTATTAGAACTCTCTGCGACAGAGGAGTATAGTACAATTCACCAAACTAGTGACATAAAATCAATAAAATCAGAGTTCCAACAGCCCAACAGCCAGCAAAGGCAGTGCATAGCCTTCAAACAAGAAAAAGCCTAATGATGATAGGGCAAAATTTCACATCTCGATGTCTTTGACACCGACAAAGCATTGAGGGATAGGTGGAAGGAGCCCAAAGGGCTCATCAGGCTTTAACTGCAAGAATGAGAACGGCATATTCAATTTAAAAAACAAGTGCTGCATTCGCACACCGTAGACGAAACATATAATGCGCCTGCACACACCGGTTAGAAGCCCGTAAACACCAAATGAATGATAGGGCAAAGGAAAAAGAAAGCAACCTTATTCCTCCACCCCCCCCCTCTCTCTCTCTCTCTCTCTCTCTCTCTCTCTCTCTCTCTCTCTCTCTCTCTCTCTCTCTCTCTCTCTCTCTCTCTCTCTCTCTCTCTCTCTCTCTCTCTTTCTCTCTCTCTCTCTCTCTCAAATTATTCGATGCGCAGGTTCAGCCTTCTCTTCTGTATGCATCTGAACTCTCGGGCCTGGTAGAGCAATCCAGTGTTGAAAGGGCTCATCTGTTTGCATGCAAGCGCTTCTTAAATGTCCATTCAAAGACGCCGAATAATTTGGTTTATGGCGAAACTGGAAGATTTCCACTTATGGTAAATAGCACAATAAGAGCCATTAAGTACTGGTTTAGAATACAGAAAATGCCTCAGGACAGATTACCTAGACAAGCACTTCTAATGTTGGAAGGTACATCAATTCCTGATGAGATGAATTGGTTAAAGTTTGTCAGAGATTGTTTATGCAAGTCAGGGTTTGCCTTTGTTTGGTTAAATCGAGGTATAGAGAACGAAAAGGGCTTCCTGAAAAAATTAAAAGTCAGGCTACAAGACTGCTTCACACAGAATTGGCACAGTAAAATAAATGATAGCCAGCGTTTTCTATTATACAGTGTCCTTAAAGACTCGTTTGATTGTGAAAAGTACCTGAGTAACTTAGAAATAGGAAAGTTTAGAGACGCTTTTGTACGCTTCAGATTAGGTGTAAGTGGTTTGCGCACTCATCAAGCGTTTGGTGGAGATGATACGCAATGTCCATTCTGTATAGACCAAGTAGAAGACGAACCTCACTTTCTGTTAGAATGTGGTATTTATCAGGATCTCAGAGAGAAGTACATAGAAAGATATAGTCAATATATAAATTCCAGAAGTTTCACATTTTTGATCGATGGGCGAGGATATATCAAAACAAAAAATACTGCAATGTTTATTCACTATGCGCTGAAACGTCGCCTTCAGCGCCTCCAAGAAGGGGAGTAAAGAGCATATCGAAAAATGCTCCCCCCCCCCCCCCCCCCCCGGTTAATCTTTCCATAAATAACTGCTAGTGTATCTATAGTAGGCCCATGTGACAAGGAAAAGCTCCCAACAGCTCGTGTTCCCAAAACCCCCAACCCCTCCCCAACAACCCTTACCTGATGTCCTGTGTTCCAGAGAGAAAGATATTAAAGTATAGTTATTTTCCTTCTACCATCATGTAATCACTCCAAATTTACTGTCCATTCCAGAATGTGTTTGTAAATTCTGTAAAGATTGTTTTGGGCCGTCGGCCTCGCAATAAAGATATCAAATCTATCTCTCTCTCTCTCTCTCTCTCTCTCTCTCTCTCTCGCTCACTCACTCTCTCACTCTCTCTCTCTTCTCTCTCTCTCCCTCGCTCACTCTCTCTCTCTATCTCTATCTCTCTTCTCTCTCTCTCGCTCACTCTCTCTCTTTCTCTCTTTCTCTCTCTCTCTCTCTCTCTCTCATCTCTCTCTCTCTCTCTCTCTCTCTCTCTCTCTCTCTCTCTCTCTCTTTTATACTAGGTTACCATTTCGGGGAAGTGATTCATCCTGCTTGCACTAAGATTTGGGGGCTAACAAAGGAGGGTTGCAACATTCTACCAAATTCCCCGACCATTAACAAAGGCTTCACAACACATAGGCCTACATATGAGTGCGCGTTTGCGTGCAAATGCCTATAATTTATGAATGGGGAAAGTCCAACAACTTCTAACAAGATACATGATTTGTAGCAACCTACGCGCGTGAACGTGTGATGAGTTGGTTTGCAAAAAGTAAAGATGGTATGAGACGGGTTCACCGGAGGTCAAGCTAAACAACATTCTAGTAAACTAGAGATTTCGCCTACCGGCGAAGTGTTACTACTGACTCGGGTTTACAGAATGGCTAAACGATTTATGTCCACCCTCTTCCTGATATACGAAAACGAGGTTCCTCGCCTTACATTGTAAAAGAGGTGTGTGTCCGTTTAAAAAAAAAAGGTGGCAACAAATGGATTCAAACATGATAACAGTTTAATTTCCACCAGCACCCACACACCACCACCACCACCGCCGCAGCAACCACAACCACCACCGCCGCCCCCGCCACCACCGCCACCGCCGTCGTCGCCGCCGTCGTCGTCGTCATCGTCGTCATCGTTGTCATCATCTTCGTCGCCGCCGTCGTCGTCGTCACCGTCATCGTCATCGTCGTCATCGTCATCGTCATCATCACCGTCTTCGTCGTCGTCATCATCGTCATCATCATCATCAGACATACAGATGCGGCTGCCTGGGAGTTGTAGCCTTCACCAGCTGGTTTGCTTTGCGCTTTGTGTTTACCTGTCTTATCTCTGGTAGCATTTGCAACAGATGTGTCACCATGGTGTATCATTGTGAACGGCTTATAGTATTAACCTCCTCCTTATATTTAAAAATATCGGTGGTACTTGTGGGTGGAAGACTTTTCAGCTCTGGATCAAGCTGATCTTTCGTCAGTTGGTACGAATCAATGTCACCGATCACCTCAATTTTCTTTTCAATATTGGACATTCACCTGTTGGTGAGCAAAACGTTAAGATTGGATATTTAGTAAGTAGTTTGCAATAAATGAATATTGGACATTCATCTGTTCGTCTGCAATAGGTAGTGGCAGCACAGCACCAAAATGCAATCAAACGTGCAGAGCAACCAGAGCAACTAATTTCGCGGGGGCTGTTTTTTTTTTAACACAAGTATAGCAGATGTGTAACTTAGGACAGAAATGAAGAACTTTCTTTCTTCTTTCGTTTGAACGTACGTTATTATGAATTCATTGATATTGTTTTAACTTTCGAAAAGAAAATGGAGATATTTTTACCATTGTGCAAAAATGTTAATATTTGCCTTTTTCTTTTCACAAAGTCAGCATTTTGCAGTAGGGTAGACAATCTGAAATGGTAAGATCTCTTCTCTCATATAATGTAAATGTAAATGTATTGTTCAATTTTCTAAGATTAACATGGAAGGGATTAGGTTTTATCTTAAAAACAGCTCACAGATATATTTGATATGTTCAAAATTATGTTGCGTCTTTAAAGTCATTCTTGTGTTTAAAGATGAATTCAAGCCTCAAGATCTTATATCTATGTGTAATATGTATATTGTAGAACTGGTTTGGCAAAAAGCATGGCTGTATGTTGATTTTACTTCAAATAATGGCCAATTCTACATGATGACATTTCTTGTAATTTTACACTGCATACTGCGCTTAAACGCCCGTAATTCTTAGGCTAATCTGATAGTGAATTTCATTACCCATTTGGAATGACGTATTGGTTATATATTTATGCCTGTGTCCCAACTTCGCTCGGCCTTTAAAACTTGGTACACTGTACCACGCCGTGCATCAGCCCAGAGATGGCGGCCTTCGAAATGTCGACTTCATCGAATTCAGAGTTGAAGATTCGCGATCTATTTGAAAGTCTCGATTAGTAAAATGAAACAAACTTTACCTTACATAACACTACTGCAAATGTGCTAATACATAACACTACTGCAAATGTGCTAATACATAACACTACTGCAAATGTGCTAATACATAACACTACTGCAAATGTGCTAATACATAACACTACTGCAAATGTGCTAATACATAACACTACTGCAAATGTGCTAATACATAACACTACTGCAAATGTGCTAATACATAACACTACTAGCGTAAAACAGCCACACTGTGCCAACTGGGATTCCGCATCATATTCATGTGCAAGGCTATGTATTATCAGTGCATGTTTATTCTCTCAGCTTTAGTGCATATAACTATTAGATATGCATGAACCTTGCGTCTAACGAAGGCTTTTCAGTCAAATGTAGTCAAGGTGTTTTATTGCCTAATACGGGCTTAGAGCAGTTATTTTGCTTTGGAATTAAATATACATCTACAAACAATCGTGTAGCGTGTGTCCAACCATCAGCTGATTATTCAGGCATTGCCTCTATAGAGAACGTCACCTAACAAAAGTTCCCCCCCTCGCCAAGTCGCTTGGAGAGCACACCTGACAAACAAAAGCAACGAAGAAGACGTGGACACAAAACTCAGTATATTCACAAACAGGAAACTCACACAGGCGGATGGACACTTTAGCTTTATTAGTCCCAAGGGCAGCCGCGACATCGGCGTGGGTTGCGACAGCCTCAGCACGGACAGACGACTCTCTAGCCTGGGAAGCTTCCACCCCCTCCAGGGAAGCCTCCAGCCCCTCCAGGGAAACCTCCACCCCCTCCAGGGAAGCCTCCAGCCCCTCCAGGGAAACCTCCAGCCCCTCCAGCCCCTCCAGGGAAACCTCCAGCCCCTCCAGCCCCTCCAGGGAAACCTCCACCCCCTCCAGGGAAACCTCCAGCCCCTCCAGCCCCTCCAGGGAAACCTCCAGCCCCTCCAGCCCCTCCAGGGAAACCTCCAGCCCCTCCAGCCCCTCCAGGTAAGCCTAGTCCTCCTGCGTTGCCTCCGAAGCCCGCTCCAGGCCCAAAGTTTCCAGTGGGAGCAAAGCCCCCCATGAAAGGCATGGGGCTCTGGGAGGGAAACTGGGTCAACCCTGCGTTGCCCCCGAGGCCGAAGACGTTGTTGAAGTTGCTCATGAAGTTCTGGAAGTTGTTGAACATGCCGCCCATGGGCCCCACCTCGAACGGCGCCCTCGCGGCGCTGGTGCAGCGGTTGGAGGCGCTGTCGCAGACCATGAGTCGACCGCAGTCCGCGTTCCTTCGGCACTGCTCGGGCGGCAGCTCGCAATTGACAATCCGCCTGGAGAAGAAGTCGTTGTTTCCGTCCATGTTGAGGAGACGCCCCAGCCTCATGGAGTGGAAGGGACCGTGGTCTTCCTGGCCGTAGTCCACGGGCCTGTGGGGAGGGGTGGAGTGGAGACACGTTGAAGAGGGTGCGGAGTCGTGCGAAGAGGATACGAAGACGTTCGAAGAGAGTGCAGAGACGCATGAAGAAACTACAGAGACGCGTGAAGAGAGTACAGAGACGTGTGAAGAGAGTACAGAGACGTGTGAAGAGAGTACAGAGACGTGTGAAAGAAAGTACAGAGACAAGTGAAATGAATATGGAGAGGTGCGAAGAGAGTACAGAGACGTGTGAAAGAAAGTACAGAGACGTGTGAAGAGAGTACAGAGACGTGTGAAGAGAGTACAGAGACGTGTGAAGAGAGTACAGAGACGTGTGAAAGAAAGTACAGAGACGTGTGAAATGAATATGGAGAGAGGTGCAAAATGGATATGGAGACGTGTGAAGAGCGCAGGGAAGTTTTTGAAGAGTGCTCAGACGCATGAAGAGGATATGGAGACGTGAAGTGTGTACGGAGGATTATAAAGGGAGTATTGAGACGTGTGAAGAGGATATGGAGACATGTGAAGAGCGTAGGGAAGTTTTTGAAGAGTGCTCAGACGCATGAAGAGGATATGGAGACGTGAAGTGTGTACGGAGGATTATAAAGAGAGCATTGAGACGTGTGAAGAAGATATGGAGACATGTGAAGAGCGTAGGGAAGTTTTTGAAGAGTGCTCAGACGAATGAAGAGGATATAAAGACATATGAAGAGCGTACTGAGGATTTTAAAGAGGGTAAAGAGATATACGAAGAGGTTATGAAAACGTGTGGAGAGGGTAGGGAGAGTGTGAAGAGGTTATGAACACGTGTGGAGAGGGTAGGGAGGGTGTGAAGAGGTTATGAACACGTGTGGAGAGGGTAGGGAGGGTGTGAAGAGGCTATCAAAACGTGTGGAGAGGGTAGGGAGGGTGTGAAGAGGTTATGAACACGTGTGGAGAGGGTAGGGAGGGTGTGAAGAGGTTATGAACACGTGTGGAGAGGGTAATGAGGGTGTGAAGAGGTTATGAACACGTGTGGAGAGGGTAGGGAGGGTGTGAAGAGGTTATGAACACGTGTGGAGAGGGTAGGGAGGGTGTGAAGAGGCTATCAAAACGTGTGGAGAGGGTAATGAGGGTGTGAAGAGGCTATGAACACGTGTGGAGAGGGTAGGGAGGGTGTGAAGAGGTTATGAACACGTGTGGAGAGGGTAGGGAGGGTGTGAAGAGGCTATCAAAACGTGTGGAGAGGGTAGGGAGGGTGTGAAGAGGTTATGAACACGTGTGGAGAGGGTAATGAGGGTGTGAAGAGGTTATGAACACGTGTGGAGAGGGTAGGGAGGGTGTGAAGAGGTTATGAACACGTGTGGAGAGGGTAGGGAGGGTGTGAAGAGGCTATCAAAACGTGTGGAGAGGGTAGGGAGGGTGTGAAGAGGTTATGAACACGTGTGGAGAGGGTAGGGAGGGTGTGAAGAGGCTATCAAAACGTGTGGAGAGGGTAGGGAGGGTGTGAAGAGGTTATGAACACGTGTGGAGAGGGTAATGAGGGTGTGAAGAGGTTATGAACACGTGTGGAGAGGGTAGGGAGGGTGTGAAGAGGTTATGAACACGTGTGGAGAGGGTAGGGAGGGTGTGAAGAGGTTATGAACACGTGTGGAGAGGGTAATGAGGGTGTGAAGAGGTTATGAACACGTGTGGAGAGGGTAGGGAGGGTGTGAAGAGGTTATGAACACGTGTGGAGAGGGTAGGGAGGGTGTGAAGAGGCTATCAAAACGTGTGGAGAGGGTAGGGAGGGTGTGAAGAGGCTATCAAAACGTGTGGAGAGGGTAGGGAGGGTGTGAAGAGGTTATGAACACGTGTGGAGAGGGTAGGGAGGGTGTGAAGAGGTTATGAACACGTGTGGAGAGGGTAGGGAGGGTGTGAAGAGGTTACGAACACGTGTGGAGAGGGTAGGGAGGGTGTGAAGAGGTTATGAACACGTGTGGAGAGGGTAGGGAGGGTGTGAAGAGGTTATGAACACGTGTGGAGAGGGTAGGGAGGGTGTGAAGATGTTATGAACACGTGTGGAGAGGGTAGGGAGGGTGTGAAGAGGCTATGAACACGTGTGGAGAGGGTAGGGAGGGTGTGAAGAGGTTATGAAAAGGTGTGGAGAGGGTAGGGAGGGTGTGAAGAGGCTATGAACACGTGTGGAGAGGGTAATGAGGGTGTGAAGAGGCTATGAACACGTGTGGAGAGGGTAGGGAGGGTGTGAAGAGGTTATGAACACGTGTGGAGAGGGTAGGGAGGGTGTGAAGAGGCTATGAACACGTGTGGAGAGGGTAATGAGGGTGTGAAGAGGCTATGAACACGTGTGGAGAGGGTAGGGAGGGTGTGAAGAGGTTATGAACACGTGTGGAGAGGGTAGGGAGGGTGTGAAGAGGTTATGAAAAGGTGTGGAGAGGGTAGGGAGGGTGTGAAGAGGTTATGAACACGTGTGGAGAGGGTAGGGAGGGTGTGAAGAGGTTATGGACACGTGTGGAGAGGGTAGGGAGGGTGTGAAGAGGTTATGAACACGTGTGGAGAGGGTAGGGAGGGTATGAAGATGTTATGAACACGTGTGGAAAGGGTAGGGAGGGTGTGAAGATGTTATGGACACGTGTGGAGAGGGTAGGGAGGGTGTGAAGATGTTATGGACACGTGTGGAGAGGGTAGGGAGGGTGTGAAGAGGCTGTGAAATCAAATGGAGAGGGTAGAGAGAAGGGTGAAAAGGTCATGGAGACGGTGTAGAAGACGTGGGAGCTCTTAAAGATGAAGGGCGTAAAGACATGTAAAGAAGTTGTGGAGACGCAGGAAGAGAGAGATATGCAAACGACGTGCACTTATGAGGAGACGTGCTCATGAGAAGTGGGATGAAAACGGTTGAAGAGATTAAGACGAGGCGTGAGAAGTTAGAAAGTGAATGTTTTCTTTTCAAACATTCTAGTCCAGAAAGTTACCTGCATCTATTTCCTCGAATGCAGTAATCTTTGAATATGTCGAGTGCATCAGAGTATGTGCGTGCATGTGGGTGTGCGTTATTATCTAGTTATTGCACACGTTTGCAATGTGATAATACGAATGAATGTAAGAAAATGAATTAGTACACTTCCCCGTGTTTCTTCTTTTTCCAGAGGACCACTACTGAACATGTCAGTCTTCTACAAATCTGGAATGACTAAAAGTAAGAAATAATAAAACGACAGCACCCAATGGCACTGGCTGCAGGGCTGACACACCAGACACCCACCAGTCACTTTGAGGATCAACACCATTCTGCCTCTGCTGCTCACGGAAGCGCTCGTAGAGACAATCTACCCAAGTGTGGAGAGGCCAGAAGATGGGGTCGTAGGCCGCAGTCTCTATGGCGGCCATCAGTCCGCCCACCTTCAATGAATACAGGGAAAGGGTTCATTCTCTACAAGAGCTTTCCAGTCATCTCACTTGCGGTAGCTGCCGCACTATAGCGCCCTTCTCAGCTGGAAGCCATGGCTACATGGCTTTGGGGCTCCCACAGCAAAGGCCGTCAGGGGAGAAGCCACGTGACAAAGGGCAGCTTGAGGCGCTGCACTCTGTGCAATTATTCATCTATTCATAGTTGCACTCAAACCTTACCTTTTTACTTCCTGGTCACTGAGTTACTCTTGATATCACTCTCTAATTCCATCTCAGCTCCCTGGAGAGCACGAAACCAGGCTGCGGATGGACGCGCCAAAGTGATATTTTATCATTTTCCAGCTCAGCTTTAGCAGGTTCCCGTTTTACTCCTGGGTGGGGAGAAGCAAAGTGGGCGAAGTACCGTGCTCAAGGATGCAGCTCTGAGATTCGCGCAGCAGCCAGCGCCACAGCCGCTATCCGCAAGTGACTGCCGGTCCAGCACGCTCTCCACTCGGCCACAGAGGCCCACTTTAACCCTTGTGCTTTGAGCCGTGATCAGTTCTATGTGAATGCAGGCTCGTTACAACAGACACACAGCTCGGTAGAATTAGCAGCTCGCAAATAGTGTTAGGTATCCATCTCGGCTTTTCCAGAAAATGTTCTGGTCAATGCTGGCGCGTTGGCCTCAAGGACTAACTCATTAGCTGCCATCTCTCCCTATGGGGCCTGCTGCTTCTTCCCGCGGGAGTGTGGAGCCATTCACAGTCCAAGGAGGTTGCTAACCATCAGCACTTTTGCAAAGGCTCATCAGGCAGCGCCTCCCATCCACTGCTACAGATTAGAGACGACGTCATGATGGGCTCCAAACACCTCCCAACTCGTCTCGTCCTCCTCCACCTCTTCCGTTTCCTCGCCCTGCTCCTCCTCTTGCTCCTTCTGCTAATCCCTCTTCCCGTTCTTCCTCCTGCTCCTCCTGATTCTCGTTCCGCTCCTACTCTAATGTTATTTTGCTTTCCTTGCTCCTTCACCTGCACCTTTTTCTCCTCCTGCTCTTCCTCCTCCTACTTTTCCTGTTTCTCCTGCTACTGCTCTTTTTCTTCTATTACTGATCTTTTTCTTCTACTACTGATCTTCTTTCTCCTCCTCCTCCTCCTCCTCCTCCTCCTCCTCCTCCTCCTCCTCCTCCTCCTCCTCCTCCTCCTCCTCCTCCTCCTCCTCCTCCTCCTCCTCCCTCCTCCTCCTCCTCCATTTTCCTCCTCCTCCTCTCCTCCTCCTCCTCCTCCTCCTCCTCCTCCTCCTCCTCCTCCTCCTCCTCCTCCTCCTCCTCCTCCTCCTCCTCCTCCTCCTCCTCCTCCTCCTCCTCCTCCTCCTCCTCCTCCTCCTCCTCCTACTTCTCCTGTTTCTCCTGTTTCTCCTCCTCCTACTTCTCCTGTTTCTCCTGTTTCTCCTGCTACTGCTCTTTTTCTTCTATTACTGATCTTCTTCTTCTACTACTGATCTTCTTCCTCCTCCTCTTCTTCCTCTTCTTCCTCTTCCTCCTCCTCCTCCACCACCTCCTCCTCCTCCTCCTCCTCCTCCTCCTCCTCCTCCTCCTCCTCCTCCTCCTCCTCCTCCTCCTCCTCCTCCTCCTCCTCCTCCTCCTCCTCCTCCCCCTCGTTGTCATTAACTCATCATCATCGTCGTCGTCGTCGTCATCGCCGTCGTCGTCGTCATCGTCATCATCATCGTCATCATTATCATCGTCATCCTCATCGTCATCATTATCATCGTCATCATCATCGCCATCATCATGATCATGATTATCATCATCATCATCATCATCATCATCATCATCATCATCATCATCATCATCATCATCATCATCATCATCACCTTCATCATCATCGTTGTCGTCGTCGTCGTCGTCATTGTCGTCGTCATTGTCGTCGTCGTCATCGTCAGCATCATCGTCGTCGTCGTTGTCCACTTCGTCGTCATCATCATCATCATCATCATCATCATCATCATCGTCACGGAAAGATGCCATAACTGACCCAAGCGTGGACGTGGTTGTGAATTTCCTCTACGTTGGCCGAGGAGTGGCCGTTGGGGAAGGAGATGTCACCCAGCAGCCTCTGCCTCAAGATACTTCTGACGTCATCGGCATGGACGGTGCGGCCACGAGATCCCACCTGTGAGAAGAGGAGGTCCGTCACTGTGTCTAAAGCTGTGCAAGGCAGTCACTATGTCTACAGTTGTGCAAGGCAGTCACTGTCTAAAGCTGTGCAAGGCAGACACTATGTCTACAGCAGTGCAAGGCAGTCACTGTGTCTACAGCTGTGCAAGGCAGTCACTGTCTCTAAAGCTATGCAAGGCCGTCACCGTGTCTAAAGCTGTGCAAGGCAGTCACTATGCCTAACGCTGTGCAAGGCAGGCACTGTGTCTAAAGCTGTGCAAGGCAGGCACCGTGTCTAAAGCTGTGCAAGGCAGGCATCGTGTCTACAGCTTTGCAAGGCAGTCACCATGTCTAAAGCTGTGCAAGGCAGTCACTATGTCTAACGCTGTGCAAGGCAGTCACTGTGTCTACAGCTGACAAAGACAGTCACTGTGTCTACAGCTATGCAAGACAGTCACTATGTCTACAGCTATGCAAGGCAGTCACTATGTCTACAGCTATGCAAGGCAGTCACTATGTCTACAGCTGTACACGGCAGTCACTGTGTCTAGAGCTGACAAAGGCAGTCACTATGTCTACAG
Source organism: Theodoxus fluviatilis (assembly GCA_034096865.1). NCBI lineage: Eukaryota > Metazoa > Mollusca > Gastropoda > Cycloneritida > Neritidae > Theodoxus > Theodoxus fluviatilis. The sequence continues at coordinate 73,938 of JAWQFJ010017484.1, forward strand.
CTGAAAAAGGCAGTCACTATGTCTAAAACTGTGCAAGGCAGTCACTGTGTATAAAGCTATGCAAGGTAGTCACTGTGTCTAAAGCTGTGCGAGACAGTCACTGTGTGTAAAGCTGTGCAAGGAAGTCACTGTGTCTACAGCTGACAAAGGCAGTCACAGTGTCTAAAGCTGTGCAAGGCAGTCATTGTGTCTACAGCTGACAAAGGCAGTCACTGTGTCTAAAGCTGTGCGAGACAGTCACTGTGTCTAAAGCTGTGCAAGGCAGTCACTGTGTCTAAAGCTGTGCGAGACAGTCACTGTGTCTAACGCTGTGCAAGGCAGTCACTGTGTCTAAAGCTGTGCGAGACAGTCACTGTGTCTAAAGCTGTGCAAGGCAGTCACTGTGTCTACAGCTGACAAAGGCAGTCACTGTGTCTAGAGCTATGCAAGGCAGTCACTGTGTCTAAAGCTGTGCGAGACAGTCACTGTGTCTAAAGCTGTGCAAGGCAGTCACTGTGTCTACAGCTGACAAAGGCAGTCACTGTGTCTAGAGCTATGCAAGGCAGTCACTGTGTTTAAAGCTGTGCGAGGCTGTCACTGTGTCTAAAGCTATGCAAGGCAGTCACTGTGTTTAAAGCTGTGCGAGGCTGTCACTGTGTCTAAAGCTATACAAGGCAGTCACTGTGTTTAAAGCTGTGCAAGGCAGTCACTGTCAAAAGCTGTGCAAGGCAGTCACTGTGTCTAAAGCTATGCAAGGCTGTCACTCTGTCTAAAGCTGTGGAAGGCAGTCACTATGTCTAAAGCTGTGCAAGGCAGTCACTATGTCTAAAGCTATGCAAGGCAGTCACCATGTCTAAAACTATGCAAGGCAGTCACTGTGTCTAAAGCTGTGCAAGGCAGTCACTGTGTCTACAGCTTTGCAAGGCAGTCAAAATGTCTAACGCTGTGCAAGGCAGTCACTATGTCTAAAGCTGTGCAAGGCAGTCATTATGTCTAAAACTATGCAAGGCAGTCACTGTGTCTAAAGCTGTGCAAGGCAGTCACTGTGTCTACAGCTTTGCAAGGCAGTCAAAATGTCTAACGCTGTGCAAGGCAGTCACTATGTCTAAAGCTGTGCAAGGCAGTCACTATGTCTAACGCTGTGCAAGGCAGGCACTGTGTCTAAAGCTGTGCAAGGCAGTCACTATGTCTAACGCTGTGCAAGACAGTCATTATGTCTAAAGCTGTGCAAGGCAGTCACTGTGTCTAAAGCTGTACAAGGCAGTCACTGTGTCTACAGCTTTGCAAGGCAGTCTATATGTCTAACGCTGTACAAGGCAGTCACTATGTCTAAAGCTATGCAAGGCAGTCTGTGACGTACTCGTTCTTTAATCAAATGGCTTGTTTAAATGTCTAGGGGAAGAACCGAAGCACGCACCTTCACTCCTCCATTCAAACGCTAGATGGTAATTGTCTGGCAATGAAGCAGTGGCGAAACCAAAATCAATTCAAAAGAAGTAGTTTAATTTTCAGGATGCATTTACCCGTGAAAGGTGAATGAGCGACAAGCGCTACAAAAATGCATAGAATGCAAGTAGAAGCAATCAATTCATTTCAACAAACTTGCAGCGAGACATGGAAAAACAAACAATGAAAAGAAATAGGTCTGCCCGAGCCGAGGTAATTAACTAAGTGTACTTAGCTGACCCTTTTGATGAAATCATGGAGTTGGAGAAGCACGGATTCATACCCCGCGCCTATCGCCAGCACAGGGGTTGAAATTGGGGGAAGGGGGTCTGAGTGCACCGACATTGCAGCCGGTGACCCGGGAGGAAAATCACCACAGTCGATGAAAACAGTTGAACCTGGCATTCTTTCGTTCTCTCTCTCTCTCTCTCTCTGGCATCTCTTCGTCTTCTTCGGAGTCGTCGAGGGAACTGGCTCCTTCTTCTTCTTCTTCGGAGAGGAGTCGGTCTGCTTTCCAACAAGACAGGCCACCACACTTTAGCAAAGCAAGCAAGTAGGCTGGCAGGCAAGCTGGCTGTTCACCATTCCACCACCCCCTGGCAGAGGGGTTCGCCTCCAGCCGGTTCCGGGCAGGCTGAGGTTTCTCACTAATTTCATTCCGACTTCTATATGGCCACCGCCAAGTATAAACCTAACAAGCAGGGCGCCAGCATCTTCACGGACACTGCTTTTGCTGAAAATAAATGTTATGACGCCACGAGCATCCAGCGACACTCTCTTAAATACCTTCACTGACGTCACCAAGTTCAGCCAGTCCAATCACCACTGTTCATCCCACTCCACTCTGACTGGTCAATTCACAAGTTGAAAGTCACAGGTTGGTCAGCGTTAAAACGCCAGTGGAGTCCACTACACTGGTAACACTTTCAAGTCATTCACCTACACAGGGGTCAATTCTGTACTGACACCGGCTCAGGGCAATGAAAAAAACCGCTAAAGCTACGGCTCAGCAGACGCATGGTAAACATTTCTAGTAATACTAATAAACAAAAAGCATGGGAAATCATTGTCTCGCCACACTTCCCTTCCACAACGAGAAAAATGTTATGGAAATGACATTTTTCACACTTCATAATTCAATCAAAAAACAGCCCAAACTCTCCCTAACAACAGGCAGGAACACCTCAAAACTCCTTCTCACTGGTTTCACATCCTAAGTCCAAGCACATCACACCACACAACCACCTCACCTGACCATCACACTGGCCCACAAAACTCTCACACTCCACCCATCACATTCTCTGCACAGCACAATCCAATAAACAGCCAAACACATCAAATCTTTCTCATTCCCACACCCAGTCATTCCTCTCTCTAAATTTAACCTTTTTTCCTCTTCCTCCAGTCAAACCATTTTCTCTCCCTGTGGCTCGCCTCTCCGAGACTCACACCACCACACGCAACCTCTCCCATCTCCATTCCTTCCTCTCCCACATCCTCCAACTCCACACCAGTCTTCCCACAAGACTCAATTCCTTCCTCTCCCACATCCTCCAACTCCACACCAGTCTTCCCACAAGACTCAATTCCTTCCTCTCCCACATCATCCAACTCCACACCAGTCTTCCCACAAGACTCAATTCCTTCCTCTCCCACATCATCCAACTCCACACCAGTCTTCCCACAAGACTCAATTCCTTCCTCTCCCACATCCTCCAACTCCTCTCTCTCCTTCCGGGTGGAACACATCAACACCCCACTCTCAGTCTCACTCTCAACTTCCATCTCTTCCTCTCTCACACACCTGTCCTCTCCCTCCACCTTCACCATTGACACTTCTCTGTCTCCATCCCTGACTCTGTCTCTGTCCCTGACTACGTCTCTGTCCCTGACTACGTCTCTGTCCTTGACTACGTCTCTGTCCCTGACTACGTCTCTGTCCCTGACTACGTCTCTGTCCTTGACCCCGTCTCCGACTCTGACCCTGTCTCCGACTCTGACCCTGTCCTCGACTCTGACCCTGTCCTCGACTCTGACCCTGTCCTCGACTCTGACCCTGTCTCCGACTCTGACCCTGTCCTCGACTCTGACCCTGTCCTCGACTATGACTCTGTCAATTCCCACTCTCTCCAACGAACGACAAGCAACCATCTCACACTGACTCTCCTCAGCAACAACCTCCTCACACCGACTCTCCTCAGCAACAGTACAGTACACACAGTACACAGTAATTTATTGCGCCAAGTGACATCATTTAAAAAACGAGCACGAGGAAAACTAAGTGATGAAGGCTAAAAAAGAAACAAAACAAAAAGCCAAACACACGCATCGCTTACACACCCTAACACGCCGTTTATGCAAAAAACATGGACATTTCCCGATGTACCTCACTCACGCAGCTGCACACAGACAAGAGATAAGACTGCACCTGAAACCAAAGGATTAACTGGTAAATGGGGCAATATACAATGAACAATTAAAGTTACTATTTAAGAACTGTTGACAAAAGAGGAACAAACTAAGATGATACACCCACCCACCCACCCCCCTTTTAAGTGACAATAAATAATACATATGAACAGAGACAAGACCACTAAGACGTACCCCCCCACCCCCCCACCCCCATCCCACCCCCCGTCACCACACAAAAGAATACAATAGAACAATACAAAAACAACCCTGCGCAACTACAAGAAGACCAACCCTTCCCCACCCCCACCCCCTCCCCCACCCCTCCCCCCACCCCCAACCACACTCAGAAGCAGTCCATATAACCCAGAGGAAGCACAAAAGAGAAAGTGGCACTGTCATAGATGTGGAGAAGTGTGTGCGCACCGCCGACAGGATCAGCGGCGGCAAAGCTGCCTGGGGAGGTTCTGGACAGCGTTGAGCTCCGTCACCGCCGTGGGAAAGAACGAGTTCTGAAAACGGCATGTGCGCGTTTTGAGGGACCTGAAACGACGGCCAGAGGGAAGGAGCTGGAAGAGGGAGCAAGCAGGGTGGGAGGGGTCCGCCACAATCTTACGGGACTTGCGCACTATGCGCTGGGCGTAGATAGAGGCTAGGGAGGGCAGATCACGGCCAATGATCCTGCCAGCAGCGTGCACGACACGCTCCAGCTTGTCTTTCTGCTGTTGAGTGGCCCCTCCGAACCACACACAGATGGAGAAGGTAAGGGAGTTTACATTGGAGAGGAAGATGCAAGGGAGAGGAGGACGGTTAGAGCGTTGCCTGAAGCGTACCAGTAATCCAGCACGCTTGCCTCTCCTGCGTCGAGGTCCACGCCGGCGACGCGCAGATGAAAAAGCACGTGCGCCCGCAGTTGAATCGCCGTGAGTTTTTGAATCGCCGTGTGTTTTCCGAGCCTCATCAGGCCAAACCAAGAGGTTAGGTACGTACTTGCAATCTAAGTTGTCACGGATGCGAAGAAGATCATCTCTGCTATATACATGCAAACTTTTAGCTCTCTCGATCACCATACAAACGACGTACAGACCAAACAAAAGAGCCATCATCTTGTCGCCCTGACCAACCGGCGCCATCTTACCTGGTAGCAACAACAACCTCCTCAGCAACAACAACCTCCTCAGCAACAACAACCTCCTCAGCAACAACAGCCTCCTCACAAGCAACAACAACCTCCTCACACCGACTCGCACCGCCAATGCCAGACAACACAACTCTCTCCCCAATGCTGGACATTCCACAACCTTCAACAGCATCACTCCGCACCAGCAAAACCTCCGCACCGACACCACGCAACACAGTGTCACACCGCCCTCGAGGAGACACACACGGAACGAAACATTCCTCAACTCTCTCTCTCTCCTGCCTCCTCTCTCTCTCTAACTTCCGCTCTGCCTCCCATTTCTCCCTTCTCTTCACAGTCTCCTTCCGCATCGCTTCTCTCCATTCCCTGTCTCTTCTCTCTAAACTTGCGTACTTCTCCCTCAGTTTCCTGTCTAACTCCTCCCCTCTGAATCTGCAGAACCTCCATTGCAACTCATATTCAGTAGCCCCCTCGCCTGCACTCAACCCAAACTTCTCAAACAACAACTCCAATCCCGCCTTATCTAATGAATAAATCAAGGCAATGGTTGGAAATTCTGCTTCTTCCCCCATTGTAAAGATTTGCTAGCTTCACACACTACTGAACTCAGCAAAAACTTCAAACAGCAGTAAGCCAACACAAGGTCACACAGTGCAGCAAGGCATGAGAGCAACAAGGTGAATCAAAACAAAAATGGCAGTTCAGGTCATATCACTCTCCCGCTCAAGGCACAGACACTCAAAATTTAACTGTAAAACATGAATTCAGATTTACTTTACTTTTGCATTTCGTTCAAATTATCCCAAGACGAAGACCCCAAATGTGACGTACTCGTTCTTTAATCAAATGGCTTGTTTAAATGTCTAGGGGAAGAACCGAAGCACGCACCTTCACTCCTCCATTCAAACGCTAGATGGTAATTGTCTGGCAATGAAGCAGTGGCGAAACCAAAATCAATTCAAAAGAAGTAGTTTAATTTTCAGGATGCATTTACCCGTGAAAGGTGAATGAGCGACAAGCGCTACAAAAATGCATAGAATGCAAGTAGAAGCAATCAATTCATTTCAACAAACTTGCAGCGAGACATGGAAAAACAAACAATGAAAAGAAATAGGTCTGCCCGAGCCGAGGTAATTAACTAAGTGTACTTAGCTGACCCTTTTGATGAAATCATGGAGTTGGAGAAGCACGGATTCATACCCCGCGCCTATCGCCAGCACAGGGGTTGAAATTGGGGGAAGGGGGTCTGAGTGCACCGACATTGCAGCCGGTGACCCGGGAGGAAAATCACCACAGTCGATGAAAACAGTTGAACCTGGCATTCTTTCATTCTCTCTCTCTCTCTCTCTCTGGCATCTCTTCGTCTTCTTCGGAGTCGTCGAGGGAACTGGCTCCTTCTTCTTCTTCTTCGGAGAGGAGTCGGTCTGCTTTCCAACAAGACAGGCCACCACACTTTAGCAAAGCAAGCAAGTAGGCTGGCAGGCAAGCTGGCTGTTCACCATTCCACCACCCCCTGGCAGAGGGGTTCGCCTCCAGCCGGTTCCGGGCAGGCTGAGGTTTCTCACTAATTTCATTCCGACTTCTATATGGCCACCGCCAAGTATAAACCTAACAAGCAGGGCGCCAGCATCTTCACGGACACTGCTTTTGCTGAAAATAAATGTTATGACGCCACGAGCATCCAGCGACACTCTCTTAAATACCTTCACTGACGTCACCAAGTTCAGCCAGTCCAATCACCACTGTTCATCCCACTCCACTCTGACTGGTCAATTCACAAGTTGAAAGTCACAGGTTGGTCAGCGTTAAAACGCCAGTGGAGTCCACTACACTGGTAACACTTTCAAGTCATTCACCTACACAGGGGTCAATTCTGTACTGACACCGGCTCAGGGCAATGAAAAAAACCGCTAAAGCTACGGCTCAGCAGACGCATGGTAAACATTTCTAGTAATACTAATAAACAAAAAGCATGGGAAATCATTGTCTCGCCACACAGTCATTATGTCTAAAGCTATGCAAGGCAGTCACTGTGTCTAAAGCTGTGGAAGGCAGTCACCATGTCTAAAGCTGTGCAAGGCAGTCACTAAGTCTAAAGCTGTGCAAGGCAGTCACTATGTCTAACGCTGTGCAAGGCAGTCATTATGTCTAAAGCTGTGTAAGGCAGTCACTGTGTCTAAAGCTGTACAAGGCAGTCACTGTGTCTACAGCTTTGCAAGGCAGTCAATATGTCTAACGCTGTGCAAAGCAGTCACTATGTCTAAAGCTGTGCAAGGCAGTCACTATGTCTAACGCTGTGCAAGGCAGTCACTATGTCTAAAGCTGTGTAAGGCAGTCACTGTGTCTAAAGCTGTGCAAGGCAGTCACTATGTCTAACGCTGTGCAAGGCAGTCACTATGTCTAAAGCTGTGCAAAGCAGTCACTATTTCTAAAGCTGTGCAAGGCAGTCACTGTGTCTACAGTTGTACAAGGCAGTCACTGTGTCTAAAGCAGTGCAAAGCAGTCACAGTGTCTAACGGTGTGCAAGGCGGTCATTGTGTCTACAGCTGTACAAGGCAGTCACTGTGTCTAAATCAATGCAAGGCAGTCACAGTGTCTAAAGCTGTGCAAGACGGCCACTATGTCTAAAGCTGTGCAACGCAGTCACTGTGTCTGAAACTGTGCAAGGCAGTCACAGTGTCTAAAGCTGTGCAAAACGGCCACTATGTCTAAAGCTGTGCAACGCAGTCACTGTGTCTGAAACTGTGCAAGGCAGTCACTATGTCTAAAGCTGTGCAAGGCAGTCACTGTGTCTAAAGCTGTGCAAGGCAGTCACTATGTCTAAAGCTATGCAATGCAGTCACTATGTCTAAAGCTGTGCAATACAGTCACTGTCTAAAGCTGTGCAAGGCAGACACTGTGTCTAAAGCTGTGCAAGGCAGTCACTGTGTCTACAGCTGTACAAAGCAGTCACTGTGTCTGAAGCAGTGCAAGGCAGACACTGTGTCTAAAGCTGTGCAAGGCAGTCACTGTGTCTACAGCTGTACAAAGCAGTCACTGTGTCTAAAGCAGTGCAAGGCAGTCACTGTGTCTAAAGCAGTGAAAAGCAGCCACATTGTCTAAGGCAATGCAAGACGGCCACTATGTCTAAAGCTGTGCAAGGCAGTCACTGTGTCTAACGGTGTGCAAGGTAGTCACTGTGTCTAAAGCTGTGGAAGGCAGTCACTGTGTCTATAGCTATGCAAGGCAGTCATTGTGTCTAAAGCTATGCAAGGCAGTCACTATGTCTAAAGCTGTGCAAGGAAGACACTGTGTCTAAAGCTGTGCAAGGCAGTCACTGTGTCTAAAGCTGTGCAAGGCAGTCACTGTGTCTAACGTTGTCAAGGCAGTCACTATGTCTACAGCTGTGCAAGGCAGTCACTGTGTCTAAAGCAGTGCAAGGCAGTCACAGTGTCTAAGGCTGTGCAAGATGGCCACTGTGTCTAAAGCTGTGCAAGGCAGTCACTGTGTCTAACGGTGTGCAAGGTAGTCACTGTTTCTACAGCTGTACAAGGCAGTCACTGTGTCTAAAGCAGTGCAAGGCAGTCACAGTGTCTAAGGCTGTTTAAGACGGCCACTGTGTCTAATGCTGTGCAAGACGGCCACTGTGTCTAACGGTGTGCAAGGAGTCACTGGGTCTAACGGTGTGCAAGGCAGTCACTGTGTCTAAGGCTGTGCAAGGCAGTTATCATGTCTAAAGCTGTGCAAGGCAGTCACTATGTCTAAAGTTGTGCAAGGCAGTCACTATGTCTAAAGCTGTGCAAGGCAGTCACAGTGTCTAAAGCTGTGTAAGGCAGTCACTGTGTCCAAAGCTGTGCAAGGCAGTCACCATGTCTAAAGCTGTGCAAGGCAGTCACTATGTCTAAAGCTGTGCAAGGAAGTCACTGTGTCTAAAGCTGTGCAAGGCAGTAACTATGTCTAAAGCTGTGCAAGGCAGTCACTGTGTCTAAAGCTGTGCAAGGCAGTCACTGTGTCTAAAGCTGTACCACGCAGTCACTATGTCTAAAGCTGTGCAAGGCCGTCACTGTGTCTAAAACTGTGCAAGGCAGTTACTGTGTCTAAAGTTGTGCAAGGCAGTCACTATGTCTAAAGCTGTGCAAGACGGCCACTGTGTCTAAAGCTGTGCAAGACAGTCACTATGTCTAAAGCTGTGCAAGACGGCCACTGTGTCTAAAGCTGTGCAAGACAGTCACTATGTCTAAAGCTGTGCAAGGCAGTCACATTGTCTAAAGGTGTGCACGACGGCCATTGTGTCTACAGTTGCACAAGGCAGTCACTATGTCTAAAGCTGTGCAAGGCAGTCACTGTGTCTAAACCTGTGCAAGGCAGTCACTTTGTCTACAACTGTAAAAGGCAGTCACTGTGTCTACAGCTGTGCAAGACAGTCATTGTGTCTACAGCTGTGCAAGGCTGTCACTGTGTCTAAAGCTATGCAAGGCAGTCACTATGTCTAAAGCTGTGCAAGGCAGTCACTATGTCTAAAGCTGTGCAAGACATTCACTATGTCTAAATCTGTGCAAGGCAGTCACTGTGTCTAAAGCTGTGCAAGACATTCACTATGTCTAAATCTGTGCAAGGCAGTCACCATGTCTAACGCTGTGCAAGGCAGTCACTATGTCTAAAGCTGTGCAAGGCAGTCACTATGTCTAAAGCTGTGCAAGGCAGTCACTATGTCTAAAGCTGTACACGGCAGTCACTGTGTCTACAGCTGCACAAGGCAGTCACTGTGTCTACAGCTGTGCAAGGCTGTCACTATGTCTAAAGCTGTGCAAGACATTCACTATGTCTAAATCTGTGCAAGGCAGTCACCATGTCTAACGCTGTGCAAGGCAGTCACTATGTCTAAAGCTGTGCAAGGCAGTCACTATGTCTAAAGCTGTGCAAGACATTCACTATGTCTAAATCTGTGCAAGGCAGTCACCATGTCTAACGCTGTGCAAGGCAGTCACTATGTCTAAAGCTGTGCAAGGCAGTCACTATGTCTAAAGCTGTGCAAGACATTCACTATGTCTAAATCTGTGCAAGGCAGTCACCATGTCTAACGCTGTGCAAGGCAGTCACTATGTCTAAAGCTGTGCAAGGCAGTCACTATGTCTAAAGCTGTGCAAGACATTCACTATGTCTAAATCTGTGCAAGGCAGTCACCATGTCTAACGCTGTGCAAGGCAGTCACTATGTCTAAAGCTGTGCAAGGCAGTCACTAAGTCTAAAGCTGTGCAAGACATTCACTATGTCTAAATCTGTGCAAGGCAGTCACCATGTCTAACGCTGTGCAAGGCAGTCACTATGTCTAACGCTGTGCAAGGCAGTCACTATGTCTACAGCTGTGCAAGGCTGTCACTGTGTCTACAGCTGTGCAAGGCTGTCACTATGTCTAAAGCTGTGCAAGGCAGTCACTATGTCTAAAGCTGTGCAAGACATTCACTATGTCTAAATCTGTGCAAGGCAGTCACCATGTCTAACGCTGTGCAAGGCAGTCACTATGTCTAAAGCTGTGCAAGGCAGTCACTATGTCTAAAGCTGTGCAAGGCAGTCACTGTGTCTACAGCTGCACAAGGCAGTCACTGTGTCTACAGCTGTACAAGGCAGTCACTGTGTCTACAGCTGACAAAGGCAGTCACTGTGTCTACAGCTGTGCAAGACGGCTACTGTGTCTACAGCTGTGCAAGGCAGTCAATGTGTCTACAGCTTTTCAAGGCAGTCACTTAGTCTACAGCTGTTCAATGCAGACACTGTGTCTACAGCTGTGCAAGGCAGTCACTATGTCTAAAGCTGTGCAAGGCAGTCACTATGTCTAAAGCTGTGCAAGGCAGTCAATGTGTCTACAGCTTTTCAAGGCAGTCACTTAGTCTACAGCTGTTCAATGCAGACACTGTGTCTACAGCTGTGCAAGGCAGTCACTGTGTCTACAGCTGTGCAAGAAAGTCACTATATCTGAAGCTGTGCGAGGCAGTCACTGTGTCTGCAGCTGTACAAGGCAGTCACTAAGTCTAAAGCAGTGCAAGGCAGTCACTATGTCTAAAGCTGTGCAAGTTAGTCTTTGAGTCTACAGCTGTTCAAGGCAGCCACTATTACTAAAGCTGTGCAAGGTAGTCACTGTGCCTACAGCTGTGCAAGGCAGTCACTATTACTAAAGCTGTGCAAGGCAGTCACTGTGTCTAAAGCTGTGCAAGACAGTCACAGTGCCTAAAGCTGTGCGAGGGAGTCACGGTGTCTAAAGCTGTGCAAGACAGCCACTGCGTCTACAGCTGTGCAAGGCAGTCACTATGTCTAACGGTGTGCAAGGCAGTCACTGTGTCTAACGGTGTGCAAGGCAGTCACTGTGTCTACAGCTGTGCAAGGCAGTCACTGTCTCTAAAGCTGTGCGAGGGAGTCACTGTGTCTACAGCTGTGCAAGGCAGTCACTATGTCTAACGGTGTGCAAGGCAGTCACTGTGTCTAAAGCTGTGCAAGACAGCCACTGCGTCTACAGCTGTGCAAGACAGTCACTATGTCTAACGGTGTGCAAGGCAGTCACTGTGTCTAAAGCTGTGCAAGACAGCCACTGTGTCTAAAGCTGTGCAAGGCAGTCACTGTGTCTACAGCTGTGCAAGACAGCCACTGCGTCTACAGCTGTGCAAGACAGTCACTATGTCTAACGGTGTACGAGGCAGTCACTGTGTCTAACGGTGTGCAAGGCAGTCACTATGTCTAACGGTGTGCGAGGCAGTCACTGTGTCTAACGGTGTGCAAGGTAGTCACTGTGTCTACAGCTGTGCAAGGCAGTCACCATGTCTAACGGTGTGCAAGGCAGTCACTGTGTCTAAAGCTGGGCAAGGCAGTCACTGTGTCTAAAGCTGTGCAAGGCAGTCACTGTGTCTAAAGCTGTGCAAGGCAGTCATTGTGTCTAAAGCTGTGCAAGGCAGTCACTGTGTCTAAAGCTGTGCAAGGCAGTCATTGTGTCTAAAGCTGTGCAAGGCAGTCATTGGGTCTAAAGCTATGCAAGGCAGTCACTGTGTCTAAAGCTGTGCAAGGCAGTCATTGTGTCTAAAGCTGTGCAAGGCAGTCATTGTGTCTAAAGATGTGCAAGGCAGTCACTATGTCTAGCGGTGTGCAAGGCAGTCACTGTGTCTAAAGCTGTGCAAGGCAGTCACTGTGTCTAAACCTGTGCAAGGCAGTCACTGTGTCTACAGCTATGCAAGGTAGTCACTATGTCTCAAGCTATGCAAGGCAGTCACTGTGTCTAAAGCTGTGCAAGGCAGTCACTGTGTCTAAAGCTGTACAAGGCAGTCACTATGTCTAAAGCTATGCAAGGCAGTCACTGTGTCTACAGCTGTGCAAGGCAGTCACTATGTCTACAGCTGTGGAAGGCAGTCACAGTGTCTAAGTCTGTGCAAGACGGCCACTATGTCTAACGGTGTGCAAAGCAGTCATTATGTCTAAAGCTGTGCAAGGCAGTCACTATGTCTAACGGTGTGCAAGGCAGTCACTGTGTCTAAAGCTGTGGAAGGCAGTCATTGTGTCTAAAGCTGTGCAAGGCAGTCACTGTGTCTAAAGCTGTGCAAGACAGTCACTGTGTCTAAAGCTGTGCAAGGCAGTCACAGTGTCTAAGTCTGTGCAAGACGGCCACTATGTCTAAAGCTGTGCCAGGTAGTCACTGTGTCTAACGGTGTGCAAGGCAGTCACTCTGTCTACAGCTGTGCAAGGCAGTCAATGTGTCTACAGCTATGCAAGGCAGTCAATATGTCTAAAGCTGTGCGAGGCAGTCACTGTGTCTAAAGCTTTGCAAGGCAGTCACTGTATCTAAAGCTGTGCAAGGCAGTCACCATGTCTAAAGCTGTGCAAGGCAGTCACTGTGTCTAAAGCTGTGCAAGGCAGTCACTGTGTCTACAGCTTTGCAAGGCAGTCACTATGTCTAAAGCTGTGCAAGGCAGTGAATGTGTCTAAAGCTATGCGAGGCAGTCAATATGTCTAACGCTGTGCAAGGCAGTCAATATGTCTAACGCTGTGCAAGGCAGGCACTGTGTCTAAAGCTGTGCAAGGCAGTCACTATGTCTAAAGCTATGCAAGGCAGTCACTATGTCTAAAGCTGTGCAAGGCAGTCACTGTGTCTACAGATTTGCAAGGCAGTCACTATGTCTAAAGCTATGCAAGGCAGTCACTATGTCTAACGCTGTGCAAGGCAGTCACTGTGTCTACAGCTTTGCAAGGCAGTCACTATGTCTAAAGCTATGCAAGGCAGTCACTATGTCTAAAGCTGTGCAAGGCAGTCACTGTGTCTAAAGCTGTGCAAGGCAGTCACTATGTCTAAAGCTGTGCAAGGCAGTCACTATGTCTAAAGCTGTGCAAGGCAGTCACTATGTCTAAAGCTGTGCAAGGCAGTCACTATGTCTAAAGCTATGCAAGGCAGTCACTATGTCTAAAGCTATGCAAGGCAGTCATTGTGTCTAAAGCTATGCGAGGCAGTCAATATGTCTAACGCTGTGCAAGGCAGTCACTATCTCTAAAGCTGTGCAAGGCAGTCACTATGTCCAAAGCTGTGCAAGGCAGTCACTGTGTCTAACGCTGTGCAAGGCAGTCACTGTGTCTACAGCTTTGCAAGGCAGTCACTATGTCTAAAGCTATGCAAGGCAGTCACTATGTCTAAAGCTGTGCAAGGCAGTCACTATGTCTAAAGCTATGCAAGGCAGTCACTATGTCTAAAGCTGTGCAAGGCAGTTACTTTGTCTAACGGTGTGCAAGGCAGTCACTGTGTCTAAAGCAGTGCAAGGCAGTCACACATGTCTAAGGCTGTGCAAGACGGCCACTATGTCTAAAGCTGTGCAAGGCAGTCATTGTTTCTACAGCTGTACATGGCAGTCACTGTGTCTAAAGCAGTGCAAGGCAGTCATTGTGTCTACAGCTGTGCAAGACGGCCACTATGTCTAAAGCAGTGCAAGGCAGTCACAGTGTCTAAGGCTGTGCTAGACGACCATTATGTCTAAAGCTGTGCAAGGCAGTCACTGTGTTTAACGGTGTGCAAGGCAGTTAATGTGTCTAAAGCTGTGCAAGGCAGGCACAGTGTCTAAAGCTGTGCAAGACGGCCACTATGTCTAAAGCTGTGCAAGGCAGTCACTGTGTCTAATGGTGTGCAAGGCAGTCACTGTGTCTAAAGCTGAGGAAGGCAGTCACTGTGTCTACAGCTATGCAAGGCAGTCAATATGTCTAAAGCTGTGCGAGCAGTCACTATGTCTAACGCTGTGCAAGGCAGTCACTCTGTCTAACGCTGTGCAAGGCAGTCACTGTGTCTAAAATTGTGCAAGGCACTCACTATGTCTAAAGATATGCAAGGCAGTCACTATGTCTAAAGCTGTGCAAGGCAGTCACTGTCTAAAGCTGTGCAAGGCAGCCACTGTGTCTAAAGCAGTGCAAGGCAGTCACAGTGTCTAAATCTGTGCAAGACGGCCACTATGTCTAAAGCAGTGCAAGGATGTCACAGTGTCTAAAGCTGTGCAAGACGGCCACTATGTCTAAAGCTGTGCAAGGCTGTCACTGTGTCTAATGGTGTGCAAGGCAGTCACTGTGTCTAAAGCTATGCAAGGCAGTCACTGTGTCTACAGCTATGCAAGGCACTCAATATGTCTAAAGCTGTGCAAGGCAGTCGCTGTGTCTAAGGTTGTGCAAGACGGCCACTATGTCTAAAGCTGTGCAAGGCAGTCACTCTGCCTAACAGTGTGCAAGGCAGTCACTGTGTCTACAGCTGTACAAGGCAGTCACTGTGTCTAAAGCAGTGCAAGGCAGTCACAGTGTCTAAGGCAATGCAAGACGGCCACTATGTCTAAAGCTGCGCAAGGCAGTCACTGTGTCTAATGGTGTGCTAAGCAGTCACTGTGTCTAAAGATGTGCAAGGCAGTCACTGTGTCTATAGCTATGCAAGGCAGTCACTATGTCTAACGCTGTTTAAGGTAGTCACTATGTCTAAACCTGTGCAAGGCAGTAACTATGTCTAAAATTATGCAGGGCCGTCACTGTGTCTAAAGCTATCCAAGGCAGTCACTGTCTAAAGCTGTGCAAGGCAGTCACTGTGTCTAAAGCTGTGCAAGGCAGTAACTGTGTCTAACGGTGTGCAAGGCAGTCACTGTGTCTACAGCTGTACAAGGCAATCACTGTGTCTAAAGCAGTGCAAGGCAGTCACAGTGTCTAAGGCTGTGCAAGACGGCCATTGTGTCTAAAGCTGTGCAAGGCAGTCACTGTGCCTAACGGTGTGCAAGGCAGTTACTGTGTCTGCAGCTGTGCAAGGCAGTCACTGTGTCTAAAGCAGTGCAAAGCAGTCACTGTGTCTAAGGCTGTGCAAGACGGCCACTGTGTCTAAAGCTATGCAAGGCAGTAACTGTGTCTAACGGTGTGCAAGTTGTCTACAGCTGTGCAAGGCAGTCACTTTGTCTAAAGTTGTGCAAGGCAGTCACCATGTCTAGAGCTGTGCAAGGCAGTCACTATGTCTAAAGCTATGCAAGGAAGTCACTGTCTCTAAAGCTGTGCAAGGCAGTCACTGTGTCTAAAGCTGTGCAAGGCAGTCACTGTTTTTAAAGCTGTGCAAGGCAGCCACCATGTCTAAAGCTGTACAAGGCAGTCACTGTCTTTAAAGCTCTGCAATGCAGTCACTATGTCTAAAGCTGTGCAAGACAGCCACTGTGTCTACAGCTGTGCAAGGCAGTCACCATGTCTAACCCTGTGCCAGTCAGTCACTATGTCTAAAGCTGTGAAAGGCAGTCACTATGTCTAAATCTGTGCATAGCAGTCACTATGTCTAAAGCTGAGCAAGGCAGTCACTATGTCTAAATCTGTGCAAGGCAATCACTGTGTCTAACGCTGTGCAAGGCAGTCACTATGTCTCACGCTGTGCAAGGCAGTCACTGTGTCTAAAGCTGTGCAAGGCAGTCACTATGTCTAACGCTGTGCAAGGCAGTCACTATGTCTAAAGCTGTGCAAGGCAATCACTATGTCTAAAGCTATGCAAGGCAGTAACTATGTCTAAAGCTGTGCAAGGCAATCACTATGTCTAAAGCTATGCAAGGCAGTAACTATGTCTAAAGCTGTGCAAGGCAATCACTATGTCTAAAGCTATGCAAGGCAGTAACTATGTCTAAAGCTGTGCAAGGCAATCACTATGTCTAAAGCTATGCAAGGCAGTAACTATGTCTAAAGCTGTGCAAGGCAGTCACCATGTCTAAAGCTGTGCAAGGCAGTAACTATGTCTAAAGCTGTGCAAGGCAGTCACTGTGTCTACAGATGTGCAAGGCAGTCACTATGTCCAAAGCTATGCAAGGCAGTCACTGTGTCTAACACTGTGCAAGGCAGTCACTGTGTCTAAATCTGTGCAAGGCAGTCACTGTGTCTGAAGCTGTGCAAAGCAGTCACTGTGTCTAAAGCTATGCAAGGCAGTCACCATGTCTAAAGCTGTGCGAGGCAGTCAATGTGTCTACAGCTGTGCAAGGCAGTCATTGTGTCTTCAGCTGTGCAAGGCAGTCACAGTGTATAAAGCTGCGCAGGGCAGTCAATGTGTCTACAGCTGTGCAAGGCAGTCAATGTGTCTACAGCTGTGCAAGGCAGTCACTGAGCCTACAGCTGTTCAAGGCAGTCACTATGTCTAAAGCTGTGCAAGGCAGTCACTGTGTCTACAGCTGTGCAAGGCAGTCACTGAGTCTACAGCTGTTCAAGGCAGTCACTATGTCTAAAGCTGTGCAAGGCTGTGTCTACAGCTGTGCAAGGCAGTCACTGTGTCTACAGCTGTGCAAGGCAGTCACTGTGTCTGAAGCTGTGCAAGGCAGTCACTGTCGCTACAGCTGTGCAAGGCAGTCACTATGTCTGAAGCTGTGCAAGGCAGTCACTGTGTCTACAGCTGTGCAATGCAGTCACTATGTCTAAAGCTGTGCAAGACAGTCACAGTGTCTAAAGCTTTGCGAGGGAGTCACAGTGTCTAAAGCTGTGCAAGACAGCCACTGTGTCTACAGCTGTGCAAGGCAGACATCATGTCTAAAGCACTGCAAGGCAGTCACCATGTCTAAAGCTATGCAAGGCAGTCACTGTGTCTAGAGCTGTGCAAGGCAGTCACCGTGTCTACAGCTGTACAAGGTAGTCACTGTGTCTTAAGCTGTGCAAGGCAGTCATTGTGTCTACAGCTGTACAAGGCAGTCTCTGTGTCTAAAGCTGTACAAGGCTGTCACTGTGTCTAAAGCTATTCAAGGCAGTCACTGTGTCTAAAGCTGTACATGGCAGTCACCAAGTCTACAGCTGTACATGGCAGTCACCAAGTCTAAAGCTGTGCAAGGCAGTCATTGTGTCTAAAGCTGTGCAAGGCAGTCACCGTGTCTACAGCTGTACATGGCAGTCACCAAGTCTAAAGCTGTGCAAGGCAGTCATTGTGTCTAAAGCTGTACAAGGCAGTCACTGTGTCTAAAGCTGTGCAACGCAGTCACTGTGTCTAAAGCTGTGCTAGGCAGTCACTGTGTCTAAAGCTGTGCAACGCAGTCACTGTGTCTAAAGCTGTGCTAGGCAGTCACTGTGTCTAAAAATGTGTAAGGCAGTCACTGTGTCTAAAGCTGTGCAACGCAGTCACTGTGTCTAAAGCTGTGCTAGGCAGTCACTGTGTCTAAAACTGTGTAAGGCAGTCACTGTGTCTAAAGCTGTGCAAGGCAGTCACTGTGTCTAATGCTGTGCAAGGCAGTCACTGTGTCTAAAGCTGTGCAAGGCAGTCACTGTGTCTAAAGCTGTACAAGGCAGTCACTGTGTCTAAAGCTGTACAAGGCAGTCACAGTGTCTAAAGCTGTGCAAGGCAGTCACCATGTCTCAAGCTGTGCAAGGCAGTCACTGTGTCTAAAGCTATACAAGGCAGTCACTATGTCTAAAGCTTTACAAGGCAGTCTCTGTGTCTAAAGCTGTGCAAGACAGTTACTATGTCTAAAGCTTTACAAGGCAGTCTCTGTGTCTAATGCTGTGCAAGGCAGTCACTGTGTCTAAAGCTGTGCAAGGCAGTCTCTGTGTCTAATGCTGTGCAAGGCAGTCACTGTGTCTAAAGCTATACAAGGCAGTCACTGTGTCTAAAGCTGTGCAAGGCAGTCACCATGTCTCAAGCTGTGCAAGGCAGTCACTGTGTCTAAAGCTATACAAGGCAGTCACTATGTCTAAAGCTTTACAAGGCAGTCTCTGTTTCTAAAGCTGTGCAAGGCAGTCTCTGTGTCTAATGCTGTGCAAGGCAGTCACTGTGTCTAAAGCTATGCAAGGCAGTCACTGTGTCTAAAGCTGTGCAAGGCAGTCACCATGTCTCAAGCTGTGCAAGGCAGTCACTGTGTCTAAAGCTATACAAGGCAGTCACTATGTCTAAAGCTTTACAAGGCAGTCTCTGTGTCTAAAGCTGTGCAAGGCAGTCACTATGTCTAAAGCTGTACAAGGCAGTCACTGTGTCTAACGCTATGCTAAGCAGTCACGCTGTCTAAAGCTGTGCAAGGCAGTCACTATGTCTAGAACTGTGCAAGGCAGTCACTGTGTTTAACGCTGTGCAAGGCAGTCACCGTGTCTAAAGCTATGCAAGGCAGTCACTGTGTCTAAAGCTGTGCAAGGCAGTCACTGTGTCTAAAGCTGTGCAAGGCATGTCACCGTATCTACAGCTGTGCAAGTCAGTCACTGTGTCTAAAGCTGTGCAAGGCAATCACTATGTCTAAAGCTGTGCAAGGCAGTCACTGTGTCTACAGCTGACAAAGGCAGTCACTTTGTCTACAGCTGACAAAAGCAGTCACTATGTCTAAAGCTGTGCTAGGCAGTCACTGTGTCTAAAACTGTGTAAGGCAGTCACTGTGTCTAAAGCTGTGCAAGGCAGTCACTGTGTCTAATGCTGTGTAAGGCAGTCACTGTGTCTAAAGCTGTGCAAGGCAGTCACTGTGTCTAAAGCTGTACAAGGCAGTCACTGTGTCTAAAGCTGTACAAGGCAGTCACAGTGTCTAAAGCTGTGCAAGGCAGTCACCATGTCTCAAGCTGTGCAAGGCAGTCACTGTGTCTAAAGCTATACAAGGCAGTCACTATGTCTAAAGCTTTACAAGGCAGTCTCTGTGTCTAAAGCTGTGCAAGACAGTCACTATGACTAAAGCTTTACAAGGCAGTCTCTGTGTCTAATGCTGTGCAAGGCAGTCACTGTGTCTAAAGCTGTGCAAGGCAGTCTCTGTGTCTAATGCTGTGCAAGGCAGTCACTGTGTCTAAAGCTATACAAGGCAGTCACTGTGTCTAAAGCTGTGCAAGGCAGTCACCATGTCTCAAGCTGTGCAAGGCAGTCACTGTGTCTAAAGCTATACAAGGCAGTCACTATGTCTAAAGCTTTACAAGGCAGTCTCTGTTTCTAAAGCTGTGCAAGGCAGTCTCTGTGTCTAATGCTGTGCAAGGCAGTCACTGTGTCTAAAGCTATGCAAGGCAGTCACTGTGTCTAAAGCTGTGCAAGGCAGTCACCATGTCTCAAGCTGTGCAAGGCAGTCACTGTGTCTAAAGCTATACAAGGCAGTCACTATGTCTAAAGCTTTACAAGGCAGTCTCTGTGTCTAAAGCTGTGCAAGGCAGTCACTATGTCTAAAGCTGAACAAGGCAGTCACTGTGTCTAACGCTATGCTAAGCAGTCACGCTGTCTAAAGCTGTGCAAGGCAGTCACTATGTCTAGAACTGTGCAAGGCAGTCACTGTGTTTAACGCTGTGCAAGGCAGTCACCGTGTCTAAAGCTATGCAAGGCAGTCACTGTGTCTAAAGCTGTGCAAGGCAGTCACTGTGTCTAAAGCTGTGCAAGGCATGTCACCGTATCTACAGCTGTGCAAGTCAGTCACTGTGTCTAAAGCTGTGCAAGGCAATCACTATGTCTAAAGCTGTGCAAGGCAGTCACTGTGTCTACAGCTGACAAAGGCAGTCACTTTGTCTACAGCTGACAAAAGCAGTCACTATGTCTAAAGCTGTGCAAGGCAGTCACTGTTTCTACAGCTGACAAAGGCAGTCACTATGTCTACAGCTGACAAAAGCAGTCACTGTGTCTAAAGCTGTGCAAGGCAGTCAATGTGTCTACAGCTGACAAAGGCAGTCACTGTGTCTAAAGCTGTGCAAGGCAGTCACCGTGTCTACAGCTGTGCAAGGCAGTCACTATGTCTAAAGCTGTACAAGGCAGTCACTATGTCTAAAGCTGTGCAAGGCAGTCACCTTGTCTAAAGCTGTGCAAGGCAGTCACCGTGTCTAAAGCTGTACAAGGCAGTCATTATGTCTACAGCTGTACAAGGCAGTCACCGTGTCTAAAGCTGTGCAAGGCAATCACCGTGTCTAAAGCTGTGCAAGGCAGTCACTACGTCTAAAGCTGTGCAAGGCAGTCACTGTGTCTAAAGCTGTACGAGGCAGTTACTGTGTCTAACGCTGTGCAAGGCAGTCACTGTGTCTAAAGCTGTGCAAATCAGTCACTGTGTTTAAAGCTGTGCAAGGCAGTCACCGTGTCTACAGCTGTACAAGGCAGTCATTGTGTCTAAAGCTGTGCAAGGCAGTCACCAT
>JAWQFJ010017486.1:0-27914 GCA_034096865.1 Theodoxus fluviatilis
TCGTGTTGCTGTTGTTGTTGTGTGCGTTTAGGCACAAGAACAGCTGAGAGCTGTTAAGCTTGTTGAGCGCTGTTGGCGACTGGCGTTCACCAAGGGGAGAGCACTCTGGTTTATTGTTTGCAATGTAGCTCTACAACTACAAGCTCACTGTCTACATCTCTCTTCTTTTAAAGTATAAGATGTACATACTATTGGGAGAGTGTGGGATAGACCTTAGATTAAGCACATTAATGAGACTGTTGACTAGCAGGATATTTTGACTGGACTTTCTTACAAGTAGCATGCATTGACATATTAAAGTTATGTTGATATATATGAACTAGTTCTTGAGGTAGTTGTCCACTTTGGTTCAGAGTTCTCGGGAGGTGGTCTCAGTTTTGTTAGTGGAAGGGCTATAGGGCATGCAGAATTAGTACACAGTCTGGTCATTCTTGAGTGGGTCACTGATCACATGTCTTTTATACTGTCCACTCTTCTCCTCTGAACTTGGAATTTGGCTTGTGCACTCTTGCACTTCTTCTGAGAGGGGATGGATGGGAAGTTGGTGAGCTGTGAGGCATCCCTCTTGGTGCACTGATATCGTTGGAGGTTGGAGTTGGTGGTGGCTGGGTTTTTGTGATGTTCCTTGGCTGGATGGGTGGTGGTGGTGGTACGTCATCACCTTCATCATGGTTGTGCTGCTCAGGAGTAGGTCGCAGGTGTCTTCGATTTCGCTCTATCTGCTGACCTTCTGACACAACGATGTAACTCCGAGGTCTGTCAGCTGATTTGAGAATGCGGCCGATCCGGTCAAAGCCGTGAGGGGTTTCAAATCTGACAGTCTGGCCAGGTGTGAGGGGCTTGCTCGAGGGCCTTTGAGCCCTTGTCATATTGCTTCTTCTGCTTGGATCGCTGTGATGATAGCTTCTCCGTGACGTTGGTGATGAATGAGGGTTGGAGGAGCTTGTGTGAAATGTGAAGAGTTGTCCGGGTACGTCTGGACATGAGACGCTGTGCAGAGGAGCTGAGAAAGCCCCTTGGCACATTTCTGGCGTGGAGAAGTGCGAGAGAGAATTCAGGGTGATCTCTGTGGCACTTTTCCAGAAGGTGTTTTGCACTGCGAACAGCTCTTTCAGCCATGCCGTTAGACTGAGGATAGTTGGGATTCCTGGTCACGTGGGAGAACTGCCATTCTGATGCAAATTGCGCAAATTCATGGGACTTGAACTGCATGGCGTTGTCTGTGAGCAGTATGGCTGGTATTCCATGTGCGGAGAAGTGTATCTTCATCTTGTTGATGACAGTCCGCGAGGTGGTGATGGGGAGCTTGTCGACATCATACCAGCCACAGTATGCATCGACTGTGACCAGGTAGTTGCTTCCGTTCCAGGTGAAGATGTCAGCTGCCACTGTTTAGTATGGTAGGTCAGTGGCATCACGAGGAAGGGCCGGTTCATTGGGTTGCTTGGACTGCAGAGCGTTGCAAGATTTGCAGTTCATTTATGATGTTTGGCCAGTATGCTACTTCTCTTGCTCGGGCCTTTGTTGCTTCAATGCCTGGATGTCCTTGGTGGAGTTTCGTGGCGTAGTGGTGTTGTAAGGCTGCAGGAACGATGATACGCTGGCCTTTCATCAGGATGCCATCTTCATACCCTATATCTTCACGGAAGGCGTAGAATGGCTTGATGTTGTCTGGTACTTGTTTGTAGGTGTTGGGCCAACCTTGCTGGAGAGTACGCTTCAGCTGCTGGCAGGTGGAGTCGTTTGCTGTTGTTTGCTGGAGGTGTTGCATATCTGTGGTTGTGAGGGGCAGAACAGACATGACTTCGTAGTCTTCTTCAGGCTCACTGTTGGTTTGTGGTAGGTAGGCTCTGGAAAGGGCGTCTGCGATGTGAAGTTCCGATTCTTTATTGTAGATGAAGTGTAGGTTGTACCACTGAAGTCTCGGGAGCATGCGTTGAAGTCTTGTTGGGGCTGCATGAAGTGGCTTCTTCACGATGGTGAACAGGGGTTGGTGGTCGGTTTCAAGGGTGACGGGTTTTCCATAGATGAAACCGTCGAATTTGCTGCATGCAAAGGTGGCTGCCAGGAGCTCTTTCTCGATCTGGCTGTACCGTTCTTCAGTGAGGGTCGTGGCTCTTGAGGCATAGGCAATGGGCACGCCATCTTGGAGACAAGCGCTCCTAGTTTTGCCTTGGATGCACCACAGGTGATGGTGATGTGCTTGGTGACATAGAAGAAGCGCAGAACGGGGGGTGGGGGTGGAGAGTTGCTGAAGCTTTCCTTCAGTTGTGAGAAGGTAACTTCATGCTGTTGTAGCCAGCACCACTCAGAGTCGTTGCGGAGGAGATCTCTGAGGGGGGCTGTTTTGGCACTGAAGTTGGGGACGAAGCGTGTCAGGTAGTTGATCATACCTAGGAAGCGTTGTAAATCTTCCTTGTTGATTGGAGTCGACAGTTCCTGCACTGCTCTGACTTTCTCTGGATCAGGGTGCAGGCCTTGGGCAGAGATGATGTGTCTCATGTAGGAAACACGATCAACACGGAAGTGACACTTTGCCTTGTTTTGCTTCAAGTTGATTTCTCGAGCTCGTTGGAGCACTTGCTGCAGCTTGTTGTCATAATCTTCGATGTTGATTTCCCAGATGAGGATGTCGTCCATGATGATTTCACATGGATAACCGGCAAACAGCTGTTCCATGGCTCTCTGGAAGACTTCTGACGCTGTTATGATTCCAAATGACATTCGCAGGAATCTGTAGCGGCCAAATGGGGTGTTGAAGCAGGCCTTCTTGGAGGATTCGCTGTGGAGGGGAATTTGCCAGAAGCCACACTTGGCATCAAGGGTGGTGAAGACCTTGGCGTTGGCCATGTCGGAGATAACATCATCGATGGTCCTCATGGGGTGATGGGGACGTTGAAGTGCTTTGTTGAGGTCTCTGGGGTCTATGCAGATTCGGAGTTCTTTGCTGCTCTTCTTTACTGCTGCGACCATTGATGAAACCCATTCCGTGGGTTCTTCTACTGGTGTGATGACTCCTTTGTTCGCCATGTTGTCTAGGGCATCTTTCACTTGGTCTCTCATTGAGACTGGAATGCGCCTGGGAGGTCGGACGACTGGGGCGATTTTAGGGTCGACTTTCATTCTGTAGGTGACAGGAAGTTTCCCTAGCTCATCGTTGAAGAGATCTTGGAAGGACTTCAACTCTGGTGGATTGGCAGTTTGGAGGATCTGTACCTCTGCTGCTGGCTTGAGCAGCTTCAGGCGAAAGATATCAGGCAAGCCAATGATGGGGGTAACATTTTTGTCGACTACATGGAAACACAGGGAGTGTTGGCGACCACGATGACAGCATCTGTAGGTTGCTGTGCCCACGGTGGAGAATGTTTCACCTCCATAGGCAACGAGCTTGATGGTGGAGCTGGTGTCAATGTCCTTCTGTTGGACCAGAGAGGTTGGAAGGAGGTTGCATTTGGCACCGGTGTCTACCTTGAGTTTGATTGGCTTTTTGTTTAAGGTGAATGTTATGAATACTTCTTCCTTCTCTTCGTCGACTTCTTCTATTGCTGTTAGGGTGTAGATAGTGAAGGAGGCGCCGTCTTCGTCATCATCACTGGTGCCTCTGGGAGCTGAACTTGCTCTTTGACTGCTTTGTAGGGATCTCCTTTGTTGAGGAGGTTGAGGAAATGCTCAGTCGTGCAAAGTGGTTGTGTTTTCCACATTTTTGCATTGTTTACCATATGCAGGGCACTTTTGCTGGCTCCTTTGGTGTGATCCGCCACAGTTTTTGCAGTTTGATTATGTTTGCTGCGGTTGTTGTTGTTGAATGTCTCGTCTGCTTGCAGGGAAGCGTTTTGTTGTTTTGAGAGCATCCACTGTTTCTCTCATCTTTTTGTCTGGTAGTTGAGTGAGATTTTGCTTGGTTGCTTCTTCCAGTGTGCAAAGTTGGACAGCTCTGGGGAATGTTAGGTCCAGTTCCTTCATCAATTGTTTTCGGAGGGGAACCGACCTGATTCCAAAGGATTCTTAGTAGAATAAGTTCGTCTCGTAGTTGCGCGAACTCGCAGTTGGCTGTTAGCTTTCGAAGGTCTGCTATGAACGCTCCGAACGTTTCTTCTTGCCGCTGTTGGTAAGTCATGAAGAGATGGCGTTGCATGAGAGTGTTCTTTTTTGGGCTGCAGTACTCTCGAAATTTCTGCGTCAATGTGTCGGGATCTTCTCCTTTTTCCGCTGGCTGAACGATGCGGTCGCCATCTTTGTACTCGAATGTTTTCTCTCTCTCAACCGCTTCGAGTCCTGCAAACGTTAGTAGCGTGTACGCGATCTCATCAGGGCCTTTGTGCTTTAGTACTGCTTTGGCGTAGATTCGAAATGTCGTTTCGAAGTTGCGCCACTCTTCAGCGACGTTTCCATCGAAAGTGAGCGGGCCAGGTCTAGGGAGATAAGATTCTGCCATGTTGTCAGTTATGGCGCGAAAGCTTTGGAAAGGTTGTTTGTGTACTCACGGGTTTTGGGAGATCTGTCGGTGTTGTTCGACTTTCTTTAAAATCGAGGTTGTTGGGAATGTTCGGCTGATGTGTGGATCATCCGACTTCTGACACCATGTGTTGTGTTGCTATTGTTGTTGTGTGCGTTTAGGCACAAGAACAACTAAGAGCTGTTAAGCTTGTCGAGCACTGTTGGCATCTGGCGTTCACCAAGGAGAGAGCACTTTCGTTTATTGTTTGCAATGTATCTCCAAAGTAGCTCTACAACTGCAAGCTCATTGTCTACACATACTTTTGTAGGAAGGAGTCGAAAAGTTGAATGTCCGAGCCACTTAGCAATATGATAAACATGTATCTCAGTGGCGCGAACTTTGACTGTAGATTGACCAATATTTCTATTTAGACAATGAATCGATTTAAATGAATTATTGATGCATGCTACCTAGAACTTTGATAAACACTGTCAAATGGTGCGGTTTCTTTGTGTGTGCGTGTGCGTGTGTATGTGTGTGTGTGTGTGTGTGTGCGCGTGTTTGTGTGTGTGTGTGTGTGTGTGTGTGTGTGTGTGTGTGTGTGTGTGTGTGTGTGTGTGTGTGTGTGTGTGTGTGTGTGTGAGAGAGAGAGAGAGAGAGAGAGAGAGAGAGAGAGAGAGAGAGAGAGAGAGAGAGAGAGAGAGAGAGAGAGAGAGAGAGTAATTCTAAAAATCAGGTTTTGCATGTAGGCGGACATTTGTTCAGTTGGACCACGCGTGAAGTCTCAGTGTGTCCTTCTAAATAAGCTCGAAAGCTGCTGCGCACTTAGGCCTACGCGAGACAGCCGCCGATGTGGAGTTGTGTCCCCTAGGGAAGCAACCGCTTTAATAAGCAGAGTACTCCAGATAGCTAAACAATTCAGAGACAGCCATGCATTACGAGTGGGTCGTACCCTTCACAATTTACGTAACCAACATCCTCAAACGGATTTTTTTAGAATGCTTCACCAGACCCCATTTATTTTCTGTATGCCCTTTCATTAAATGAAAATAATAAAGTTTGTTAGTTAAAATATGAGCCGTCATCCCTATTCATCGTTGGTGCCAACATGTACAGCAGACGTCTTTTGAAAGGATAGTTGCTTATATTGTTTTTATCCTGACATCGTAACTGATGTCACAAAGGAGGGCTTTAGCACGGGGTAGGCGCAAGGAGGGGGGGGGGGGGGACCTGATGTCAAGGATTAGTAAGTAACTTCCAATGTTTACAATGAGTGGCTTTAACCGGCGCTCAAAGTACATTGCGTCCAAGACATAAAGCCCCATGAGTGGCTTCACAGCCATTGCGTGTGCACAAAACAAAAAGCAAGGCATTAACGAAACAATTGAGAAAAAAAGGCACTGATCACACGGAACATTACATTGTGGAATACAAAAATGAAGCCCTTGAAAAGCGAGGCAAACGGCATGTGGATAGAACACATATCCATGATAAAGATTGAATAACACCAGAATTGCACACAATGCAAGCAAATCCATCAAAATATTTGTACAAAGAACCCAAGTATTGTTCATGATCATATACTATACTGTAATTAAACATAGCACCAATACATAACGATACATGGCTACATTTGTTTGATAATATTGTCTGATTGTCAGGTCGGAAAAGTGTGATAACTGGAAGAACACTTGCTGCGATTCGAGGACGCTCTAGGTAGCGGTAGGGTGGATCTAGTTCACCAATGGGGTACACGACTAGACAAGCTGGTAGGCCTATAAAAGGAAAACAAGCTTACTTGTTGTGGTTTCGAACGTTTCCAATCTGCAGTCATGCAGCAAAGTGCACAACCACACATTATTAAGGTATTCCGAGTCCTTATTTCTCCGGCGGCTGACCTGCCGTCAACCTGTTGGTGCGGCGCGTCCGAAGTTCAGTCAAAGAGGGTTGATCCGGGTCGTCGACTGGAGGCACCGAATGGGTTGGTGTGGGAGAAGACGCAATCTTTACACACAAGGAGATCGGCAATTTCGAACAGAGTCCGGGACTGCGTCCACCATCGCTCCGGGCGGAGGCGTTCGGGTCTGGTGAGCTGTTGGCATCTGTGCAACGGCTTGAGAAGTTTCATCTCGGTCACAGTGTAGGCCAAGCGCCCACAAGAGGGTGGTCAGTCTGTCGGCATTGTCATAACGTCTGATTATCGAGGGATTGTCCTGTGGTGGGACATATCTATCACCGTGTGACTGAGGAATGACCTTCAGGTCGCACTTGTTGACGCACTTGAAAGGGCTGCCTTCGACTGGCTACACTTCATAATCGGGGGAAGGTGGACGGAGTTGGCAGATGACGACATGGAAGGACGCCAGACGTCACCACACTAGTTGCGTACCATCACTGGTCTTTGGCAAATATAGACACATCCACCAACATGGAGGGGTAGGAGAGAGTGACGTTGATTAATCCTGTCTTCTCTGAGCAGCGGCATTTTCCTGCATGATGCACGCACGCTGATGTGCCTCCAGCAACCTGGCGCGATTAATGCGCACCCAGTCTTCTGGAGAAGCATTCTAGTTTACTAGAGACTTCGCCTACAGGCGAAAGTATCTCTAGCCCAGTTGACATCACGTGATGGAAGGTTTTCGTCCGAAATATGCAAATGGAGGTCACGCGAGAGGCTTGTGCGATAGCCGATCTGCTCCCTGACATACGCCGTTAAAGTAGTTCTAAGACTATTTCGCACAAAACTCATAACTTTCTCTTGTTGAGGCAATAAACAAGTGTTTATTCGATAAAATAAAATATTTGTGTTGAAATGAATAAAAGTTTTGACATCTGAATGATTTCTGTAAACATTGGAGAGAAAAATAGTATCTGGACGAACTATTTTTGGCGCAATGCTGTAATGCGAAGGGTCAAGTCTATTACGCATTCATTGCGAACTGTGCCAGAGTCAATACTGACTTGGGTTCACAGAATGCTGGAGAAGTAGCTGACGTCATTGGCGTGGCAAGCAGTGCATCAACAGGTAGGCGCGGGTTCTGTCCAAAGAAGAGGAAGAATGGGGAGAAACCTGAGCTAGCATGGGGCGTGGCATTACAATCATTGACTAAGTCTGGAAGGTATTCTGGCCAACTAGGTCTTTTCTCAGAGAGCAGGCTGCATAGCATGTCGTGCATTGTCCGATTGAATCGCTCGCATTGGCCGTTCCCCTGCGGGTGATAGGGAGTCGTGCGATACTTTTGGATGTTGTCCATCTCGCATAGGTGCTTCTCTATCGCGGATTCAAAGTTCCGTCCCTGGTCAAAGTGGATTGTTTGAGGCACCTGATAATGCCTGAGCCATTCTCGGTTGAGGGCTTTTACAACTGTGTCTGCAGGTTGATATCGATTTGGGTGGCGAGGGTGAACTTCGAGAAGACATCCGTCATGACAAAGACATTCTCTCTGTTGTCTGATGCAAGCTCCAGGGCTGTGAAATCTATTGCCAGGACTTCGAGAGGTCGAGATGCCAATTGATGACCCATTGGCGACTTTTTACGGGGGCGCTGGTTGAGCTGACAACGCTGGCACTGAGTGATGTTAGTCTTCATGTCATCGTGGACACCTGGCCAGTAAGCACATTGCTGCAAGAGGGTAGTGGGGCGATGCATCCCTTGGTGACCCATGTTCTCGTGCAGGCCGAAGAGGACGTCAGGATGCAGGGGTTCAGGCAGCAGAAGTTGTTGCAGAGGGCCCAGCCGCGGGTCGCCTACGTTGTGGTAGAGTACATACTGACCATTTCCAGTCCGCTGCGTTATCGTGCCAGCTTCTTCGCCTCCGGTGGCGGATCTCTTGTGTCTGGAGTTTTTGGCCAGGCGTTCAAGACTGTGCTGATGGCTGTGTATTCCCGTTGTTGCCTAGCCAGGTCCTCAGTGGTGTTGTGAGGCATAGCCGCTCCTGGAAGCCTGTCGTTTATGTCACCTGCGTTGCTGCCGAATCGTCGTCCGCAAGAAACAGGTCGTCGGCGTGAACGGGCTCACACTAAGCTTCTAGCGCGCAGGCGATGTGCGCGGGCACAGGTGTACGGGTCCCAACAGGGGAAGGTCCTGCAGGTATTCGCGAGAGTCCGTCCGCCGGGTTGGTCTTGCCAGGTCGGTACTTGATGTCAAAGTCTAAGTTGCACAGATCAGTGTACCAACGTTGCTCAGTAGCTCCCAGTTTCGCTGTCTGGAGGTGGGTCAAGGGGTTCTTCTCCGTGAGAACGGGGAATTTGCTGCCGATCAGGGAGTGACGAAACTCGCAGTGACAGCCCATTTCAGTGCCAGGAGCTCAAGTTTAAAGCTGCTACAATTGGCGCTTTTTTGTGGGACACAAACGCCTGCCGGCAAAAACCACGACCTTCGCCTTACCGGAAGGTTGTTGATGCGAGAGAATAGCTCCAAGACCGTCGTGACTTGCATCCACTTACAACAGGAACGCCCGCTCGAAGTCGGCAATGGCCATGATATCTGCACCGGTAAGGGCCGTTTTCAGCCGCTGAAATGCATCTTCATGTATTTGGTACCAGTATTACGAGATCGGGACAGATTTGTAGGCACCATCCTTCCTTCGCGCGTACTTGCTGATGATATCATGGAGTGGGCCGGCTACTTGCGCCAAGTTCTTCACGAACCTCCTGCTGTAGCTGCCAAAGCAGGCAAACTTGACAAGGTCCCATGCGGTCCGTGGCGAGAGCCAATTCTTCACTGCGCATGTTTTCTTTCCGTCGCATCCAATGCCGTCCGCAGATACAGTATGTCCGGACAGGTCACCTCGCGCGCAGAAGTTGGCACTTAGACAGTTGAACCTTCAGTCCCGTCTCGCCGATCCGCGCGAGAATTGGATCCAAATGTTCGAGATGTTCGTCAAAGGTTCTGCTGTAGACGAGGACGTCGTCGAGGTAGACCAGGGCAAAGGAGAAGAGGAATTCCACATCCGCCGCTGAAAGGTAGCGGGAGCGTTTGACAGTCCAAAGGGCATCCTGGTGTACTCAAAGAGTCCAAAGAGTTGTAAAAGCAGTTTTGTGCTGGTCGTGACATCCATTGCTATTGGGTTGTATCTACTGGCCAAATCAAGAGTAGAAAAGTTTTGGGCACCACCAAGTGTCAAACGATTTCATCAGACGGGGAAGAGGGTAGGCGTCTCTCACGCTTCGGGGTTGTCGACGCACGGGCGAAGGCTGCCTTCTTTCTTTCTTGCCAGGACGATGGGTGCTGCGTGGGTACTGTGGCTTTCCTGTGTGCGTCCTGTGCTGAGCAATGGTGGATGTGCTGTTTGACCTCTTCGTAGTGACAAGGTGGAATCAAACGGTAGGACTGGCTGATGGGGGGCTTGTCTGTGGTCTTGATATGATGTCGGACAATGCCACAGTAACCAATGTCATCACCAGCTTTGTAGAAGACACTCTTCAGCAGCTCTGCTAATTGCCTTCTTTGGGTAGTGGTTTCATCGAAGTTGGAGCAGACGAGGACATCATCAGCGGGCTCGTCACGAGAAACGGCTTGGGAGTTCTGAATGTGTCCAGTTTACCGTCTTCGGACACAGCACTGGAGACTGACTGGAAAAACGCTACAGGTGTGTGGCCGGGCAATCGAGCGTCCGTGTCGGTGAGGTTAACGTGCACGCGTACCGTTGGTTAGGATCGGTCAATGTCAGTGACGGCGCCAGCAGGAGCCCTGGAGGCAAGGAGTCGTTCAATGCCTCTGCCAGAAGTGGACGAGTTGATCTGGTGGGTCCTGTTACCCGTACGGTGACCGTTGACCAAGCCGGGAAGTCGATTGGTGCACTGTCAGCAATGCGAGCAATCACTGTGACTGGTTTCGTTGTGGCTGTGGTCTCTTCCATTATTGCTTGAAGTGCTGATGGTATTTCCGTGGTCATGTTCGTATGTGGAGTGAGAAGATTCAGCAGAATGTTCATGCCAAGAATGACGGTAACTGCATTTCGTCAGCGTTGACTGGCCATGGAAACAGGGTCCCTGGTTTCAAGAAAGTGATATTTCTATGGAAGTGCCCAGGGCTGAGACTCCTACCTCCTACCTCCTACCCAAACCACCATTCGCAGCTCGGAGAAGTCGGGGAGGCACTCACGGAACCAGTTCTCTTGATACTTCGCTTGCAGTGTCTACCAAAGCGGTCACTTCCACGTTGTTGATGGTCAAGGGGATAGTGGGCGAGTTACCCACCAGAGGCGGAGATGTGGGGCTGGCAACATCGACCACTCGCTCTTTCCCCCGGGTGTGGCCGGCTACTGGGGGAAGCAGATGTGTCAATGGTGCTGATCCAGTCTGGGCTCCGCCTGAGACATTGGCGAAGTCGCCGGTGCTCCCTGTTCCATACTGGGGAAGACTGGTGTATGCAGACGAGGACAGTTGCGACGGATGTGGCCCCCACTGCCCGCAGTGGTAGCCCTGCTTGTTGCTGGCATTGACCGGGAATGTCCCTCGCTGTTGTGTTGCCTGTTGTCGGGCGCCGCCTTCCGTCCTCAGCCCGGTGCGGCATTCTGCCACGGAGTGCCCATGCCTTCCGCACTAGTTGCAAATCTTCCGGGCGTTTTTCGCAGATTGAAGAGTGTCCTCGAGCGCTGCCTGTAGCTGCGCCACTGTGGATGTAAGCGCCTCTAGCTGTGTGGTGATGGAGGGTGTACAGGAATGTGCCACTGTGGATGTAAGCGCCTCTAGCTGTGTGGTGATGGAGGGTGTACAGGAATGCGCCACTGTGGATGTAAGCGCCTCTAGCTGTGTGGTGATGGAGGGTGTACAGGAATGCGCCACTGTGGATGTAAGCGCCTCTAGCTGTGTGGTGATGGAGGGTGTACAGGAATGTGCCACTGTGGATGTAAGCGCCTCTAGCTGTGTGGTGATGGAGGGTGTACAGGAATCGTATTCCAGTTCCTCTTCGATGTCTTGACGGCGAAGTTCGACGAAATCTACAGAGGCCACAGTGCCGAGCTGGCGACGCATCTTGGCGCGGAGATGTCCCGACCAGAGCCCATCCACGTAGCGCTCGCACAGGGCCCTTGGGGAGATGGCTTTTTCTCCTGTCCTGCTGGTCTTGGACTCCAGCAGAGCCACCATCGACTGCAGGGTGTTGCTGTACTCACGCGCAGTCTCGTTGGGTCGCTGATTCTTGGCGTACAGCGCGTCGCGGAAGGCACCGATACTTCGGCGGTCACAGAGGCATCCAGCACTATTTGTAGGACCAACTTGAAGGAGCTTTGTGACGCAGACGGATGGAGTAGGACTTTCCGCCTGGTTGGTCCTTCTAAATGATCGATGACGCGGTCAGCTGCATCTGCGTCGTTCATTGCCCGGGCGCCTCAGCGTATTTCTTCCGCCCATTCCTCCAAGGTTATGTTGTCAAAGCCGTCGCCTCTAAACGTTGGCAGGCGGCGCTGTCTGAATGTATAGGACGCGGCGAGACTGTGCCGGGGATCTGCAGATCTCCTCCTCCGATGAATAGCGCACAGCATTTTCTTCGATCATGTTGTTGGCCTGAGGTCTTTCTTCCTATTCTGCCGATGACGCCAGACGTGGGGATGTGGACAAAACTTTGCAGGTAGACGCAGGAAGATGGCGAGTGAGATCGTGCGTTTTCCAACGCTTTGTTCTAAATCCATATGGTAGCAGGCCTGCTCTCCTCGACTCACGTAGGGTGGGATCTGTTCTTGCGTTAATGGAGTCCCTCTTTTATGTGGATGGACAAGCGTGAGCGATCTCTAAGAGTCGGAAGTCACTGTCTTCCAGTGAAATGCTAGAAGTAGCAGAAAGGTTATGGGGCTAGGTGTGAGAAAAATTGAAAGTCCCCCTTTCCGGTAAACCCCAAGAACAGGACAGCGGGCTCATGTGTGGGCGTGCTAACAGCCTGAGGGCAAGCTGCCCTGAACACACACCCCTTGGAGACAGCCACGGATTCCATTCCCAGCTAGAGGAAGGGGAGCAGTCCAGGAGGTGACAGCCGGAGATAAGGGAGAGAGAGAGAGAGAGAGAGAGAGAGAGAGAGAGAGAGAGAGAGAGAGAGAGAGAGAGAGAGAGAGAACTGAACTGAACTGAACAACTTTTAATGTGTAGGCCACCGGCCCATTACATTGAAACGAAGCGCGAACGAAACACGATTATGTACAATAAGTTCTTCAAAAACTGGCAACCAGTTTCGGGATATGCAACGAGCACAAGTGCATCGAATCAGTTCATGAGAAAGTTCATGTTCTGCGTGCAGCCCGCGAAGGTTGCAGTCGCGACGGCGACGTCATGCTCGCAGCTCGCTTGTTTACGCTGGCGGCATCCCTGCTGCGTTGGCGAACAGCTGATCTAGGCCGAAGTGCTGGTCGAGTGTCACTGGGTGGTCTGTAAGGTGACGACAGGATGGTCCTCTTGTCGGGTGCCTCGGGATCGGGCAGGCAGTTGGTAGCAGCTGATGGAAGACATGAAGCTTGGTCTGTGACTTTGCTCAAACCACAAACCCCCGCAATGCTGTTCTCGAAAGTGAGCACTTGTTTCTCCAAGGCACGAGACATGCTCCGAGACATCTCGCTCATCGCATTTTGGAGGTCTTCCAAAGTTGCTTCTTTGCTAGGAGATGGAACCGTAGCGCTGTGTGGGTCATCTTGTAGGGATGGTGCCTCTACTGCAGGGCAATCCTTGTGGGAGACAGGGGCTGCTGCTTCTTCGGTGTTATCAGCACAGTTGGAGGGGTCAGAGGTCACGGGTGGCTGTGTGACGTAGTCGGCCGACTTTAGGGAGCAAGTATTTCGTGCAGCAGCGTGGGCAGAAACAGTTCTCTTCACGACATCAATGTTGACACAATTTGCTCGCGAAAAATATTCAAAATGTCTCTGCTCACCCCTCTGTCGATGCTCTTCTGCACGTTGATGGTCCCGTCGTCTCTGTGCTGGAGTCTTCTTACGCCAAAAGCCTCGCCTGTCGCTCGTAAGCAATGGCTGACTGTCGCACTGCCTAAATCTCAACACAACAACATTTCCACGTTCATCACCGTCCACTTTCCAACTCGTTTGCTCCTCTGACGCCAGCAAGGATGTCAAGAGCGTCTCCAGGGCAGCTGGAAGTCCAGCGACTGGCATGGTGCTGCTGTTATTATCAAGATACGGTGAACTGGCCGGAGCGAAGCAAACACGTCCGACCGGCGCGAGCGTTAGCCGCCGAATGAGAGAGAGAGAGAGAGAGAGAGAGAGAGAGAGAGAGAGAGAGAGAGAGAGAGAGAGAGACAGAGACAGAGAGACAGACACAGAGAGAGACAGAGAGAGAGACACACACAAAGAGACAGAGAGACAGAAAGAGATAGAGATAAAGACAGAGATAGAGACACAGAGAGAGAGACAGACACAGAGAGAGACAGACAGACAGACAGACAGACAGACAGACAGACAGACAGACAGACAGACAGACAGACAGACAGACAGAGACAGAGAGAATATATACTCTACTGCATATATAAGCTGAATATGTTTGATCTGCAGTAAATGGACAATGCTGCGATCGCCTGGAGCAGCGACATCCAGCTTGGTCGCATCGCAGACCTCGCATAGTGAGACACTGCATACTTGAATCAGTCTACACACACCTCTTTTTTTAAGATAGGGGGCCTACTGGCAAACACTGACACTTTAATGCAAACAATCAGGCACTTCAGCTAAGATGCTCAAATGAGTTTCAGTGTCGACTGGTTAGAGTGCTTGACCTGGAGGTGCTTGCAGCGAAAGAGAGTGGCAGTCAAAGTTGTGCAGATCTCAGAGTTGAATTCCCGAGCAAGGTGCTTAATTAGCTCACATGGCTTTTCCCCACCCAAAAGTAAAACCAGTTGTCTGTGACGACTAAGCTGGAAAATGGTGAAAGCTCACCATGGCGCCTTCACCTACAGCCTGATTGCATGCTTCTCGGGGATTTGAGAAGTGATCTGGATGACGACGACGACAACGACGACGATGATAATGATGATGAGAGTAGCCCGATGTCCAGGAGTTAAAAATGGGCTGTTAGACAGGCCATCGATGAGTGAAAAGTTGCAGTATTAAAGCTAGCGCGTTTAAAGTTCTTCTGTCAGAAAGTCTGAATAATGGTAGCGGGTGTTGATGATGTTGTTGACCAAAGAAAACCTATGAAGCCAAGGAGAGCACCCTCCACACTTCTCCTATTGGTCGGCAAATTTGTTTCCCACTTCAGCCTCATCAGTTGCTATACTGTATGAGTTGCTCTGAACACGTTGATATTTCTTCTTCTTCGCCACAACTGCAAAAATGGTATCGTACAGGTGTGAGTAATTCAAGACTTGCAGGCACTTCATTCTAGTCACTGCGCGTATATTTTTCTTCGGGAAGGATACAAAAGTAAGATGTTGCAGCTGCTATTTTTACATTCACGTACGAAACTCGACAAATCAATAAAATAATCATTCAGTCGCCGTGATTCAATCGCCTTTCGGGAGCAGAAGCAGCAATAACAAATACAACAACAACAACAACAACAACAGAAGCAGTAACAGCAGCAGGAGCGGCAGCAGAAGCAACAACAACCATATTGACTTCAGTATCATCAACAGCAACAGCTACATCAACAAGCTGCAACTAAAACACCATCACAATTATGTTGATATTATCATCATCATCATCATCATCATCATCATCATCATCATCATCATCATCATCATCATCATCATCACCATCATCATCATCATCATCATCATCATCATCATCATCATCATCATCATCATCATCATCATCATCATCATCATCATCATCATCATCACCGAAGACGGTGACAGCAAGAGCAGCAGCAGCAATAACAACAACAACCGCTGCATCAGCTGCCACAAAAGCCACATGCATTAGAGCATCACACAACCGTCAGGACAAGCAGTAGCCTCAGATGCCGCCACTACTGCAAAGTGGCTGCAGCAAGAAAGCAGTGCTGGCCTGTACAGTTATTAACGCTGAATGAGTCGTTGTCGGCAAGATTTCCGGACACTGTACCCCAGTTTTGAAATCTCGGCCTTACAGTCACGTGACTCGCACGCCCGGGGAGTTATGCTATGATCCGGCCGCGTTAATGTATCTGCGTTTTGTGACAATCGTCTTGCTCGGTGGTACTGTACTCCATGCACCTTAACGGTCCGCGTGATTCGGGTGTAATCTTAAGCTAAACGACGTTTATAAATGTCCGTTCTCGCGAGAAATGCCGAGATTTGAAACTGGGGTACAGTGTCCGGAAATGTTGCCGACAACGACCATTTCAGCGTTATGAAGACATTCAACAAAGGTATCATGGCTGGGAAGAGGAGAGTTGTGCGAAGTGGCATGATGGGGCCCTGCCTTAATCCATTCTTAGTAACCTGATGCTAGTCACTCAGCTGTCTTTGCTCTCTCTCTCTCTCTCTCTGTCTGTCTCTCTCTCTCTTCTCTCTCTCTCTCTCTGTCTCTCTCTCTCTGTCTCTGTCTGTCTCTCTCTTTCTGTCTCTCTCTCTCTCTCTCTCTCTTTCTGTCTCTGTCTCATTCTCTGTCTGTCTGTCTGTCTGTCTGTCTGTCTGTCTGTCTGTCTGTCTGTCTGTCTGTCTGTCTGTCTGTCTGTCTCTCTTTGTATCTCTCCGACTCTCTCTTTCTCTTTCCCTATCTTCTGTCTCTTTCTTTCTTTCTCTTTCTCTCTGTCTTATCTCTCTCTTTCTTCTGTCTCTCTGTCTTTCTTCTTTCTCTCTCTCTATCTCTCTATGGGCCCTCACTATGTGTGCCCTGACTAGTGTGTGCCCTCACTATGCGCCCTCACTGTGTGTGCCCTCCAAAGTCGAGTGCTTTCCAAGCATCAACGTGCTCTACCAAAATGGAAGCATAGGCAAGCTGAGGGAAGAATACAGCGTCATCCGGAATGGCATGAGACGAGTTCACCGGAGATCAAGCTAAAAAAGTAAATGTCCACCATATCTCAGGTATACGAAAGCAAGGTCACTTGCTTATAAAATTATATACGTAGTAAAATAGGTATTTGTCCGTCTTTTTGTAGAATAAATATCGGTCGATGGTGGCCACAAATAAATTCAAGCATGAAAAAAAGTAAATTAACACAATAAATCATCGATGATATTGATATTGTATAATTTTTACATTTTTGATTTGTGGACAATTATCAAAACAATTGACCACTTGATAGTTCCAGCGTCACATGATGGTACATTGCAGTACCATGTGATCGTAGTTCTTGATTGTCATTGGCTGCTGCTAGTCCAGCTGTAAACAATGCCATTCTCTAATGATCGTAATCGAGAATACACACATGAACAGTTCAGTTCAGTTCAGTCTCTAGCCTTGAGATGGGTTGTTGAGGCTTCACTGATGACTTTCGGACAATATTCCTCCATCGATCTCCATTCTCTGTGGCTTACTGTGAGTCAGCAAAGGTCAAGCCTGTCCACTATTTCATGTTGTCTTCCCACCTCTTTCTCTGCCTGCCTCTCCTTCTCCCACCGGGTACGGTACCTTGCAGGATGGTCTTGGCCAGCTCACTGCCTCTTGACACGTGACCGTACCACTTCAGCTTTCTGCTTTTCACGATTGAGAGCGTCTTCGTACTGTTCAAATGCTCTCCGGATCCTGTTGCTGACTTCCTCATTTGTGACATGGTCTTTATATGAGATGTTCAGAATCTTGCGGTAGCATCTCATTTCCAGGGCTTGTATCCGTCTCTGTAGTTCAGATGTGAGTGTCCAGGACTCGCATGCACACAAGAATACGGAGATGGCCAGCGAGAATGATATTGAACACAAGACACTGCACGTTAAATGCTTTATTTGGGTGTGGTTGCCCTTTTGGATCCGTTGCAATGACATTTCATTCCCCGGTTATCGGTTGCAGCAATCGACCTCTCCCGATTGCGTACTTTTGCGGCCTGATTTGCGTGTCACGTGGTACACACAAATTGTGCTGGAGGGTTTCCGAGTGCACAGCAGAGTTGAGCGTGGTTGTGATCGTGTTGTTGATGGTGCTTTTCCAGCGAGAAAATGTCAATACCAGCAGTGAAACAGAAAGAAAAGTACATTGACAGTCTTGATAAGTTATCAAGACTTCGTTATGTTGATAAAATATCAGCTGTGGGAGGACTAGATCCGTATAAAATTGTTCACTGGTCGGACGATGTAAAGCTTTTCCCCTCTGTAGCAGTTGAGGACATCCATGACTATTTGGTGCACAGAACCAGTTTCTACACCAGCAAGGCTTTGAAAGCTTTCAAGGCACTGGGTGCTCATAATCAGCACACATCAGGGTGGGTGAAGAGTCTCTTCGTTCACAAGCCACGAGGGTGTGACAACACAGTGATCACTGCAGAGGTAAGTGGGCCATCATTGGTGTCAGATTGTTTAGCCAGTTTTCAGAGTTTCGTGTTCCTTTCACTTGATGCAGCTGCACAAATTTGAACCTTAAAAAGAAAAGATGTATGTGCATATCAAAAGTGAATTAATGTTTGCTCTTTAGAATTAAAAGGTGTCAACAGTGAATTGATTTTTCTTGTTTTTTTTTTTACTTTTAGGTGTACCATTCCCAGAGCCTGTCGGAGAAGCCCCTACAGCCATGGGTTATTGCGGAGGCTGATGGTACGATTGTTGCTGCCCACTGTGATTGTATGGCTGGTATTGCTGAGTCGTGCAGTCACGTTGCAGCGTCGTTGTTTGCTGTTGATGCTGCAGTCCGTCTTCGAGACAGCCAAACACCAACCCAGGTAAAACCCATTTAACAACTTTAAATAAGTGATACATGTGTGTATGTTATGTGACATGTGCAGTGAAGTAGATGTTTATGCCATTTTAACACTTTTCGACCAAGTAAATATAGGTAAACCAACCTCTGGCGCCCAAGTGAATTAGTAATTTTCAGTACTTTGACATAAAACGTCGGGTACCTCATAACAAAAGTTGTCAAAACAAACATTTATTAATTTCAAGGTCGACACTGGTTCTTCACTCTCCTTACTTACTCCTGACCGGCTTTCATCAGAATATGACGGATCATACTCGTCCAATTCATTCTCCTTTGGATGCGCTAGATAACAAGCTGAGCTCATTTGCAGGCACTCGATGCAGAATTTATTTTTATTTAAGTACGTATTGTTTTACATCTACGTATTGAAATGAGCTGAACTCGTTTGCTGGACGCAATGTGTTAAAAGATGAAAAATTCAATGTTTCTTCTTTTAATATTGTGAACATTTTGCTTTGTTATATTTTGCAGGTGCTTGCTGGGTGGGTTGTTCCTCTAACGAAGGATGTCGTTTACGCAAAATGTGCTGACATTGACTTTACAAAGGCAGCAACAAAAAAGCGACAGCTGGATGCCCTGATCGACGGAACACCAAGCCAGGTCAAAGCAAAAAGAAAACCAGCAGCTGTGCCAGAGACGACACCGGAGGAACTGCGCACTCTGTATGACTCTATTTCATTTGCAAAAACTGGATTCAAACCAGCAATCTTGTCGCTGGTCCCAGAATATGCTGCGGACTACGAGGCGGCCACACTCACGAAACTGCCCAAGTACCTCAAGGATTTGGAGGACGAGGACCTGGTGAAAAAGATGCACAGTGAGGTGCTGCAGCACTGCCAAGGTATAGACATATCAGTTACTTTGGAGCAAATATTGCTTGTTGAAAAGGAAACGCGAGACCAAGCCAAATCCAAGACTTGGCAGAGAGTGAGGACTGGTCGTGTGACGGCCTCCAAAGCACATCAAGTGATGCACACCAATCCGGCGCAACCAGTGCTTGGCCTCATCAGCTCCATCTGTAGCGCATCTGATGGGCCCAGGAAGGAGACGGCGTCAATGCGGTGGGGAAATGACCACGAAAAAGATGCAAGGAATGGGGTATTACTAATGACCGCAATATACCGCAATACCCCCAAATACACTCAGAAAAGAAAAAACATCAACAGATCGATGCTAAAAACGTGCTTTTGACGCAGCATTTCAACCACAAGAGAGAGAGAGCGAGCGATCGTAGTTGACTTTGATACCATTAGAATGTGAATGACATGGGTAAGGCTATTGGCTGGCTGGAGTCACGTGACTCATTCTGGCTTCTGGATTGGCTCAAAGTGTAAACAATATGGCGCTCTTCTCAATTATCGGTTGCTGTTCAATTTCGTTCGGTGATTAATATTGCGCGATCATGCCGAGAAGAAAACAACGTTCGGAGAAGTTTAGACACAGTAGATCACGTAGACGCCTTGCAAAACAGGCTGCATGTATTCGACAGCAGCGTAGGGCTGAAAACAGTGTTTCGACGGCAACACTGACTGAACCTTCATCTCTGCCTGCCACGACTAGTACAAGCACCGATGTCTCTGCGAAAAGATCCCAAGATTCTCCTCAACCGAGCACGTCAAGTGGATTTCGTGGAGTTAAACGAACTCTGATGAATCGGATGCTGTAACCTATAATCTTTGCCTCCAGCAAACCCTCCAGGGGCGTGTACACAGAAAGTGATGACGCGAATCGGGAGAGGTCGAGGTGGAAGGTTACTGTTTGCGAAAGTTACAGAGGACACCACGACTCGGACCATGCAGTTCTACGCAGACAGAATATGTGCCTACAATGTGACATTGTTGATCTTAAAAAATGTTCTTATGACATCACTGGCCTCAATCGAAGAAGCCGACAATGAACTTCTATTCGGTAATCCATTCAGTGCATGTTAAATGTACTTCAAATTTCAAAAATGGGCACTTCAACAGTTGACGCTACCTCGATTACGGTTTCAACTGAGTAATGGATAATTATTAAACTCCTCGAGTGACGTAGTAAACACCGTGCCGTCCTAACTTAAGTCTGCCAAGCGAGAGCTAGGTTTACAAGCGTATGGAAGTTGTACTTCCTTCAGAACATTCAGCAAAGAAAATAAACAACACGAACATATTCACGATTTACCAAACGCAAAATAACAAAGTGAGGTAGATGGCTAAAAAGACTTTTAAAATAGGGATACAGAAGGGGTGGGGGATGGGGTAGGGGTTAGGGATCGAAGAGAGGCTTTTAGAAGCGCTCCTGTCATATCCTAGACACTTTGCATTTTAATTTGGTCAAACCGGTCTCAAGTGGCTGAATATTTCCGCCAAATTTTTCCATATAAAATTATGTGATTCAATTATTGATTTTGGAATTCGCCTGATGTAGGCCCCTATCTAGCTTTCTAGTAGAGAACAATATGAAAGTGTGTAATATTTCCCCCCTTGAAAGGATAATTTTTATGTTTCATTCGTCGTTCTCTCTCTGTCTCTCTGTCTGTCTGTCTCTCTCTCTCTCTGTGTCTGTCTCTGTCTCTCTCTCTCTCTCCCTCCCTCCCTCCCTCCCTTTTCCCCTACCCCCTCTCTGCCTGTCTGTCTGTCTGTCTGTCTGTCTGTCTGTCTGTCTGTGCGTCCGTCCGTCCGTTCGTCCGTCCGTTCGCCCGCCCGTCCGTCCCCCCCCCCCCTCTCTCTCTCTCTCTCTCTCTCTCTTTCTCTCTGTTA
Organism: Theodoxus fluviatilis; assembly: GCA_034096865.1. NCBI lineage: Eukaryota > Metazoa > Mollusca > Gastropoda > Cycloneritida > Neritidae > Theodoxus > Theodoxus fluviatilis. The sequence continues at coordinate 20,946 of JAWQFJ010017486.1, forward strand.
TGGTATTTCGAAAGGGTGGATTCCTGGGCCGAGGCGAAAGATGGAATCTGGGAGGTAAAACACTGGAGGTGGTTAACCAATATAAATTATACCTTGGTTTTACATTCACGACCAAACTGTCCATAGCTTCAGCCCTTGACATCCAAGTGATGAAGGCCAAGAGAAAAACAGTCCAGCTCTGAATACAATGTGCAGTCTAAACACTTTCAACACAAGCGTCTTTTTTCGATTGTATGATGCCCAAGTGCAGCCTTCCTTGATCTATGCTTCGGAGCTGTGGTGCGTTGAAGGAAGACAATGCATAGAAAGGCCCACATGTTTGCATGTAAGCGATTCCTAAATGTGGATGTTAAATCTTCCAGCACACTCTGCCACAGTGAATTTGGTAGATACCCTCTTTACATAAACACTATGATACGTGCAGTGAAACTTTGGCTGAGACTGTGCAAAATGCCAATTGACAGGCTGCCAAAGCAAACCTACTAATGATGTTAAAAGAAAATGTCACAGAAAAGTTTAACTGGACGAGATCAGTCCAGCTGTGTTTAGCAAAATGGTTTTACGTACGTATGGATGAATGGAGGGAGTCTAAATGATAAAGGCTTTATTCGAGCATTCAAACTGAGACTTCGTGACTGTAATCGACAAGACTGGGACTCAAAAATCGCGTATAGTGATCGATTTATTTTGTACAGTTCCTTCAAACGAGTGCTTGAATGTGAAAACTATCTTAAATATTTTGACATAAAAAAGAAGTTCAGGGATGCCTTTGCACGCTTCCGCATAGAGAACAATGCTCTGAAGGCAAATGTTAAACGTACAGACCAAAGCTCTGAGAGGGACTGTCCTTTTTGTAGGGAAACAGCGGAGGAATGTCACTTTTTGTTATACCGCCATACATACAACGACCTTAGAAAAAAGTATATTCTCAAGTATGTACAGAAATTTAGAAATGGAAGTGTGGCAAAAACTGATGGACGGATGTAACATAAGTAAAACGCGTCACGAAGCAATGTACATAATTATATTATGCATACAAATTACGCTTCGAAAAACTAGAGCAGCCTCCTAGTAGAGAAAGTGTGGGCAATGAACATGAAGCAGAGTTGAAATTATCTAGTTTGATCAAATACTTTATAACTTTATTATATTATTTATTTTCTCCTTTTTCTCGTAGTTTCGCACGAGATGTGTTATAGAGCCTGCAATTTCTTAACGGCTGTGTATTTTATGAAAATTTAGTCATAAGAATGTTACTTACATCAGAGTTGGCATACCATACACAAAGTACAGAAGAGTCGTGTGAAAGAAACATGGTCAAAGCTTATTTTAAAACATGTAAGAGAACGTACATTTTATGTTTTACTGTTATCTGTACAGTTGGCACCGTATACCCAATACCAAGTTTGTAATTCGTATGAAGTATCTTATTCATAATATGGAATTTCAACTGAGCATAACAAAGACGATGTACCTAAATACACTTTGGCTTATGATGTTTATAATCAGCCATTTAAACTTGTAACAATGACGTTGTCATCCACTTTTCGTTTTGCTAAATGGTACAAGAAGTATGCCTTTCTTATACTGTTTTGGTTTTAAGTATGTACATACAATGTCAGTTTTCTTTCTTTGTTTATTTGATGGGTCGTCGGCCTCAATAAATATATCTCTCTCTCTTTCTCTCCTCTCTCTCTCTCTTTTTCCCCCCCCCCCCTCCCCTCTCTCTCTCTCTGTGTGCGTGTGTGTGCGCGCGTGTGTGCGTATGTATGCGCGCGTGCTCGTGCGCGCACGCGATTAAACTTCTCAATAACTATCTTGATCAATATCTGAGTGCATTGATAAGATAATTTTCTTCGACACTTTTCTCCGCACGTCATCCTACATAATGGTGTGTGTGTGCTTAGATAGACCACAGCAATGACTTGATGTCAGCAGTATAAAATATGTACTTTTGAAATATCCGGTAAACAAATAATTAAACAGCAATAGTTTTTGTGCATAGCCGTGGCCTCAGCCAGACACAAAAGAGTTTTGGTCTTTTTGTCACTTTCGACCATGTGCAGTCCGTTCCAGATCTGTAGTTGCCATAGTGATGCATACGCTTTGCTTCGAATGGCTTGACGTAATCATCATCATCTTACTCAGATGCATGGATCCAATATGATGTAATGTCCATGCGCAGATGTGAACTCACCACATGTTTATCTGGTGGCCAACCAAAAATAGTAATGAAATATGCCAACGCATTGATTCTATTCTGCGTGACTTTAATATGAGAGTTAGGAATGAGTCATGTTGGGTTTCACACCGTCACAACTTCGGCATGACCGTTCCCCCTGTCCTGGTGATGATGGTTGCCACTGTAGTGTTGTTGACATAAATGTATAAAGTATAAATCGGTTTGAGAACCAGATTTGGGTGATTTTTTTTTTAATAGAGATGTCAGATATAAATTGTTGCCACCGTATTTCTGTAGAAGACCGAATAGTTGGAAGTTTAAGCAACTGTTAGGTAGGAGTAAGAAGAAATGATTGTCAAAGTTAGTTGTTCTTAAAAAGTTTATTTGCAAAAGTTTGGCGAATTAGCGGAGAAGCCAGTTATTATTATTTTATATATATGCATTTGATATTGACTTTGTTTGATTTGTCCCTTGTTTGATGTTTTCTTTCTTTTTTTTTCTCTTTGCTTTTGTTTGTTGTTGTCATGTATGTTTATTTTCTAAATGCCCCATAGGGTTATTAAATAAATTATGCCGTAATACGGCACCAGAATTTGACCTTGAAACTTGAACTAGGTAATTAGCCGACATACAAACCCAATCCCCTTCCCATTATTTTTATTGTTGACTATGCATACCTAGTATTAACAATTTCCCTCTGCTGGAAAGACATACTGCTTGGAATCATGTAGGCAGTGCTTTTGAAAGAGGGCGAAGCGCTTCCACATCCGTGACGTGTTAATGTGGAGTGTGGTGTGGAGGCGTGGGACTCACATAGGAGTCGGGATTGTGGCAGCGACAGCTGCACGCCTGCGGTCAATTTCAGGCTGCTGTGGTGGGTTAGTCTGGACTCACTTTAGGAAACCACAAAGTTGTTAGTTTCCACGCACGCATTAACCTTACAGGCGCCGCCTGTGATGTAATGTGCGCGCGCGTGTGTGTGTTGAGAGAGAGAGAGAGAGAGAGAGAGAGAGAGAGACAGAGAGAGAGACAGAGAGAGAGAGAGAGAGAGAGAGAGAGAGAGACTTTTGACACTTTATTTGTCGAGGCCATAGGCCCATAGACACAGGAATGAATCAGTGACAAAAGCAACATGCAAACACATTTTCAACAATGGACACTTCGTCTGAGACCATATCCGCAAATTACATCTCAATTATGTCAATACCAGAACATAAGCTTAAGTAAACAGGAATAGAACAGAAAACCAAATCTTCTTCATTTGGCAAAATCCCTCCAGATACCAGTTGTACATTCTTACGCATATTACTTGTTCCTGCATGTATGAAAGGCGGAAACTTCTAAAGGCGAAATATCCTGACCAACAACAAAGGCGGCTTCCTCCTTCTGTTCTCCAAGCCTGTACAACTCATCAATAAATGCGTTTTCACTCTCACAAAATAGTTGTCAAAATTATAGGCCCTAGATATCAAAGAATGGGAAGGACAGGGGTAGGGGTCAGCTAGAATTGTGTCATAAATTTTTCATGAAACAAAGTCAGCCTACTCAATGATAACAACAAAGCAAAGCAAAGCAAATTGATCGGGCGGGGGTGGGGGGTGGGGTGGTGGGGTGGAAGATACACATTTTGATCAATTTCAAACACATTCAAACACATAATGGTGCCACCTTCGAGCAATTAGTCCTATGCATACAGAAAGTCGCAGACTTCCAAACATGGGGAAATTAAGCAAAAAAGGGTTGATTTTCTGTCAGTGTGACCTTTATGCTTACACTTTTATGAGGATACACTTTGACTCTCAGATTCGGACAAGAAAAACGAACAAGCACAGTAAATGTGATAATTCACTGAGTATGAGCATGAGCTAGAATGTAAGGGTAAAAATAGCAAATACCTCTCGTGACTCATTAGAGTTCCTGAACTCTGACCCGGTGTCACGACTCAAATATGTAGAGGAACTTTAAATTTGCTTCCAGTTTTTTTTTTTAACCGGCCTAGTGCACCTTTACCTGTTTTGCAGAGTCAGCATGTATTTTTCAACCGTTTTGCACGTGCAACTTTAGTTGCCCTGCGACAGCACGTGCACCACATTTGCTGTGGGCGTGAAGGAACACTATATAAAGGGTCAGTTTTTCCTATCAAGGGGAGGGTGGGGGATTGGCACAACATTTCGTCGTTGCAGTGTGTGTGATTCCTTGCTGAGCGGTGTCTCGGGGGCCTTTTGCGCCCGGTTGGCAAGACCTGGTTTTGGTTTGCCGGTCTCCTTACTGGTGTTGTAAGGAGGGGAAGATTTTTCTTTGTGTCTCGTCGTCAGGCCTTTAACGGTGACATTGTGACGGTTCGAAGGCTGTTCTTCTTTGTGATTTCATCTCAATTTAGTCTTGCTGTGCCTGCGGAGGTCTGACGTCTGCTGATGAAGTCGGAGTCACTGACAGCGCCAAGCTTCCAGAACGGCAAGTCCCTCATTCTTTTTCTTGTCTCTTGCGCGCTTTGACGGCGATTTATGAGGTTTGGAGGGCATTTGTTGAGGTGGAAGATTCACTGGAGTGGATGGACTCGTCCATTTCAAAGTAATGACGATTTCACCAGAATTACACGAGTCAACACACCACTTTTCCAAACAGTTAGTGTTCAAAAGGTCTCTCAACACATTCTGTAGTACACTAGGGAGGTTGCCGCCAAACATCGTTGTCCACTGTGAGGCAGAAACCCAGACACACGGATTTTCTTATGAGACGATGCTGCAGACACGTCCGCCTTCACCGGTGACTATGAAAGAGTAAGAGAGAGAGAGAACGAACGAACGAACTTTATTTTACAAAGGTAGTGAATTAGGCAGTATTGCCTTTCTTACATCTGTACTGACCCCGACCCTTCAGGGTGCCTCTACAACCCAGTACACCAGAGACAAGTTGCTGAGTCTACGTAGTAAAGTGCATCCACTTGACCCTACACTTGAGGCCACTCTGCTTGAGCTTGGCATCAGGCGACGTGTGAAAGCCAGGAGATCCAGGGCAGGAGGGAGGAGAAAGCAGAGAAAGATTCCAGTGCTTGTGCTTAGTCCTGGCATTTCTGTCAGGACCCCGGATACTGTACGTGCTGACTGCTGGCCGCCATCTGCCGACGAGGGGATCGCTACTCCATCGAGTGACGTCGACGCCTCTGGCAGTGCATCATCACCTTCCTCAGCGGTGGGGCCGGTGCCCCTCAGCCCAGTGTTCAGCGCCTTGGACACTGAGTCTGCGCCTCTTCCTTTCGCAGACGTCTCCCTCAACTCGACAGTCTGCAGTGGAACGCCGGTTGTCGCCACTTCTTCTGGGGTGTCGGGCTTTGCGTCGGGCACTCCTCGTGGGCGGCAGCCTAACAACCTTGTTGTCATCAAGTCATCGCCACAGGATCGCCTGTCTGTGTGTGTCTTTAACGCACAATCTGTTGGAAACAAATCCAAGCGCATTGACATTGTGGAATTCATCCGTGATGAAAATGTTGACATTATGTTTCTGACTGAGACATGGCTTAAGACTCACGGTGACGAATCGAAACATGCGGACTTAACTCCTGCAGGTTACCGTCTCCAGTCCCTTCCTCGTGCAACGAGGGCGGGGGGTGTGGCAGTGCTGGTAAGAGATCATTTTCCAGTTGTGGTCGGTACTTCCTTCTCTTTCGCCCATGACAGTTTTGAGGTCATTCAGTTGACTCTGAACACTTCAGTTAGTGTGCATTTCTTCTGCGTGTATCGGCCACCCCCCAGCAAAGCAAACAAGTTGAAGGACACTCTGTTCTATTCTGAATTTAGTGATCTGTTAGCCACCCTTCAAGGGAATGTTGTCATTGTTGGTGACTTTAACTTTCATTATGACAAGCAAGATAGTTACAGTACTGTGCGCATGATGGACATCTTATCCACTTTTGGTTTCAAACAAGCTGTTTCAGAGCCCACCCACAGGTCTGGTCACATCATTGACTGGGTACTCTATCGTCCCGATGACAACGTTTTTCATTCATGCCATGTTTCTCACAATTTGACTTCCGATCATTTTGCTGTGTTGTGTAACTTAGATGTGCAGCGGCCGGTGCAGGGACCGGAGTATCGCAGCGTTCGAAATCTCCGTGCGATTGATTTGACTGTGCTCAGGCATGATGTGGCTGCTCTGGCTGCTGCGTCGTCCACGCCATCTGCTGACCAGTTGTGTGATCACCTCCGCTCTGTTCTTGATAGTCATGCCCCATCAACGCAACGCAAGGTCCCTCAGCGTCGCTCCACTCCGTGGTATAGCGCAGTCGCTTCCGAACTCCGAGCTTTGAAGCAGGAAAAGCGTCAAGCTGAGCGACAGTGGCTGCGTTCTGGGTTAGTCGTTCACAAAGAAATGTTCAGCTCCGTCAAACACAAGATCAATCGTCTCGTAGCTAAGGCTAAGACAGTGTATTTCAACGCAAAGATAGTTGCGTCTACCACTTGTAGGCAGTTGTTTTCCATCACAAACACACTCATGAACAAGATCCGTTGTACCGCCCTCCCTTCCTCCCCACTGTCATCTCTACCTAAGAAATTTTGTGACTTCTTTGTGTCCAAAGTGTCTGACATACGAAGCAACGTTGACATGTCTGCTGGTACAGGTGCTAGCGAAGACCCAGTATCCTTCAGTGGTACTCCCCTCCTTCAGTTCAGCTCGGTTGAGGCTAGTGTGGTCCTTAAGACCATCCGTAGTATGACCCCTACCTCCTGTGACCTTGACCCTGTTCCCACATTCTGCCTGTTCTGACACAAATAATCAATGATTGCTTC
>JAWQFJ010017488.1:0-22500 GCA_034096865.1 Theodoxus fluviatilis
CAAGTTGGGGTTTGTAGCCTCAAAGTCTTTTTGAAGCCGTTTCATTCTTTTCGGTAGTACCTTCTGCTGAGTCATGCTCCGCTTGAGTACACTCCTTTTCCCTGGTAGTGTGACGGCCACCTCTTCAAGAAAGTTCACTGCTGCCTGCGTCTTCACGCTGACCCGTTTGCGTTTGTACGGGCTCACCATCGTCAACTTCCTTCCTGTTGTTCCGAGCATCAGCTTCCTCGCTGCCAACGATTTCTTGTCCCGCCTCGATTTTAGTTCATTTGCCTTTTTATTCACAGCTGACGCCACTTCAGTGGCTCTCCTCGCCTTCCTACACTCGGAGCGTGCTGCATAGGCCTCTGTTTCCAGTCTCTCAATGCCTCTCATTAGAGTTGCTCCTGTCTCGCCTCCAATCGCCCGCATATTCTCCTTTGCCCTCTGAAATGCCTTGTATAATGCCCACGGTGTTGCAGTATTGGCTGATGGCGTTGCAGTGTTGGCTGATGGCGTTGCAGTGTTGGCTGATGGTGTAGCAGTGTCAGCTGATGGTGTTGCAGTGTCAGCTGATGGTGTAGCAGAGTCAGCTGATGGTGTAGCAGCCGCTGGCGTATCAGGACCTGGGCGCACCTGCTTGCTCCCTGAAACATAAATAGCATAGTATTACCAAGTGGCACAACTATGACATATTTCACAAACTAAATTTCCTTGAATGTCATGATACAGGGAACAGTAACAGAAAACCGCTGAAAAAGGGGGGTAAAAAAAAATAAACAAAACAAAAACGTTACAGCAACCATAATTTCACAATGCAGTTTTTCATGATGACAAATGATACTGAATAAATAAAATACATCTCAAGCAGCCTCAAATCATCACTAAAGTATGTATTGCAAAAATACCTGTTTCTTTTGACTCCTTCTTCTCTTGGTAGTATTTACGACACTTGATCCGGTTCCACTGCCACTTGTTGCCATTCCATCCTTCCCTCTCAGCTCTCTTTTCCGTTTTCCACTTGAGTCGCTTTGCTGCTTTGTCGGCCTCCAATTTCTGTATTGCAGCCCTGGTCTGTGGAGGGGGAGGTTCACTAGCAGGTAAAAGGGATGCAGCTGCTTCCTTTTCGGCCTGGCGCTTCTTGGCTCTGATAAACAAAAACACAAACAAACACATTGAATTGCACTAAATGATTGCACTACTATCTAAAGGAGGGAGAGGTGGTGGGGGAGGGGGGGGGGATATATTTGCCACAAACCGAGAATGTTGCTTACCTCGACTTTGCCATACGCAGCCTGGACTTTTCACGGGTACGCTGCAGCGCTTCCTCATTCCCTGGCTCCTTTAACATCTGGCGATACAGTTGGCATTGAACGATGCCCTTTTGTTTCTTCTCCGCATGAAGTCCAGGGTTGGTCTCCTTTATTCTCTTTCTGTACTGTTTGCAATACTCTGCATTCGTCGTAGCTGCTGAGGCCTTCAACTTCACATCATGTGGACTGGATCTCCGTGGACGAAGACCTGGCCCCAAACAACAACAAAATTTACATGAAAAAAAACCTAGGCAAGAAGGTTTTAAATTCACAATCTTTTGAATTTTTTTTTTCATGGAGGGGGGGGGGGGGGGGGGGGAGTGTTTGGGGTTTGGGGGAAGGGGGGGATTGGGGGAGGGGCGGGGGGAGTAAATATTGCCTCTATGCTAACCCAAGTGCATTTAAAAGCTTCTGGATCTGGACATTCCAAAATCGCAACACTGACATGATTGTCCTTTCCTGAATCGCAACCTTGACATGAACAGAACCATGTCTGAGATCAATTATTTCTCCACGTTTGGTCACTAAAATCGCGCGGGGGAAAAAACTTGCCGGACGATAGTATTTTTCTTGTACCAAATTTGCCTCCCAAAAGCAGCAACCATTTATTATAAGCTAAATCAATGTGTAGTATGAAGAATTATCAGTCAATCGCAACAATTCGTCAATCGCAACACCGTCTCTTTGTCAAACAGTAAAACATTTTCTTACCTTGACAGCTCGTTGTCGCCATGATTTGAAGCCAATCTTCACACCGGAAATGCCGCAGAAGCAAAGCTAGCTGTTTCCGTGCTTTCGTATCAAATACTCTCGCAATTTCGTTGTAAAAAATGCAAAAATAACGACATTTGTCAATCGTAACTTACTGACATGATGCCCCATCGAAAATTTTAAATGCTAGATACGATGAATTTACGCATTCTGACTCGAAGAAAGAAACTGCTTTCAGTTCCTTGAATACCAAACTATCGTTTTTATCAAAGATGGCGGCCATCCTCACGCCAAGACCGGTGAAAATCGAATCGGTAAACAACTCGGTCTTCTGACATGAACCCCTCGAAAAAAAAGGGTATTTTTAGCGCGAGTTTTTCAGTAGATTCCGGTTCTAATTACCATTATTGTACATTCTTCAAAGAGTTGCATGCATGGTTGTATCAAATACACCGATTGAAACCATCCCAGTGATGCAGATCATGAAAAATCGAAGTTTTCCCCGAGGACTCCAAAATGTCCAAAATTTTTCGGGGCCGTTTCCGGTGTATTTATGAAACTTTTTATTCTTTTATTTAACATTCACAACTCCATCAAGCTTAAAAACACTCAAAAAGCATTCTTCAAACTCCCCTTTTCAAAGCACAATTCATGTAAACATGCTGGGATAATTCAGTTTATTACAATTTCTTTCCAAAAACACATGGGTCAGAAATGGCACATTTTGGCAAAGCCTCATATACAGGGCCCTTCTCCTTCCCCTGCAGAGCTCTTCTTATGCTAGCTTGGGCCAGTCTCACTTTTCTCCTTCTTTCTTTCTCCTTGGTGCTCACCATCCATGCGAGCAACTTCTTTCACTTGATAACCCAGCGAACACCCAACTTCACTGTGTGTCTGCCCTCTGGAAGTCCTTCAGCAGACATGTACCTCAAGGTGGCCTCTCATGCTGCACTGAGCTCCCCTTTTGACAGTAGAACAGCCACTTCTACTCTGTTCTTGGATGGGAAGGAAATTTGGACACACAGCATGCATGCAAATACTAAATTTGATAAAATTTGCAAATGAAAGTGATAATTTAAAGTCAAAATCTCTTGGAAGTAACTTACAGATTACAAGAAGCCACCAGACTGATATGCAGGGCCCCCCTCCCATCAAATGAGACAGAAATATCCAGTGTCATCCTCCTGCAAGTCTGGATAGATTTTCTTGTAGGCTTGTCTCACATGTTTGACAGCCTCTGACCTCACACAGTTCTGATGGTCTGGCGTGGACTTGAAGATCACATCACAGTGGTTGTGGAAGGTCCTAGGATGCATGCCAGAAAGGTTCATATACTCACAAAATTTGTTGAATTTGTAAACACCAAGCCCTGCAAGTATGCTCGCAACAACTGCTCTTCTGTTGATCTCAAAAGTCTTTTGAGATGTCAGTCTCTTACTAGTATGACACTTTGATAAGGTGGCACCACATGAATTGCAGCACAGAGTCATTACAGCTGCTAAGCCCTTCACTTGAGAGTTATCACATCTGATTTCAACCCCCTGGAGTTCACATTTAGGGCACAGAAGTGGTTCTATCACAGCGTTAGCTTCATTGAAATCAATGATGGTGCTTGAAGTCGGACGCGAGGCGACAGTTGGTGAGTGTTCGAGCGATGCACGACCTACCACTTCTTCACCGAGGCGTGGACGTTTGCCACTGGGCCCTGGTACAGCAGATGATGCAGATGAACGCTTCCAGGACCCTCGAAGTCCAGATGAAGTACTTGGTTGAGGTGAATCCGGCCTCGAGGTCTCTTGAAATGCAGCGGACGCACGTGCTTCTGTTGTTGTTCGTCGAGTCGACTCGAAGGCAGATGCAGCGAAGCGGTCTGCCTCTTCTCTTGGTGCCCAGCGTTTCTTTCGAGCTTCGGCAAGGTGTTCTTTTCTCTTTTTCGATTTTCGGCTATGATACTGGACTGTGCGTTGCTTCGTTCGACCCATAATTTGCGCATGACGAGCGAAAACAATATCGAAGCGAGTGTAATCTCACACAAAGGCAGCCATGTTGTTTACTCCGCGAGCCAATCAGGCGGCTTGAATAAATCACGTGATCAGTTTCATCCAATGGTTCTCATGCTTTCTTGAGCTCCTTTGCGATGGAAAACAGCTTCTGATTGGCTTATACCAACAGATAGAGCTACAGACTATTAATATTCATGAGGTGCACATGCCAAGCTTTCCAACGGTATATGGCTTGCCGCAATCGCACAAACGAAATATTTTCTGATCGCTGGAAGAAAGGAGCTATTTGTACTCAACAAAAAAACTTTGTTTCGGAAAAAAGCAGACAGTACCAATTAAATTGTGCTATTTTAGTACTTTTTAACGTGATTTGAACCATATGAGTAGCAGAGAGGTAATCTAGGATGGTTCAAGAACGAACGGACACAAAAATCTGAAAATCGAAGATTTTGTCATTTTGAACCCCATTTACACCAGAACATAGCCTTAAGTCTATCAATACCAAATGTGGCATGATGGTGTATGATGACAAGGCCTCAAAAAACATACATAGTGACTTGTCCTTGCTTCAAGGTCAAGGTCGCAGGGGCCATAAATGTTGTCTAAAAAACAGTCATTTTTCACATTTTCTCAATTTTCTCTGAAGTTTTTGAGATTGGATACCTGACCTACATATGGTATATAGGGCAATGTAATCCCTATCTTTTAATACCAGTTTGATTAACCTTGCTTCAAGGTCAAGGTCACAGGAGCTCTTCAAAGTTGGATTGTATACATATTTTGAAGTGACCTTGACCCTGAACTATGGAAGATAACTGTTTCAAACTTAATTATTATGTGGGGCACATGTTATACTTTCATCATGAGACACATTTGGTCACATATCATCAAGGTCAAGGTCACTTTGACCCTTATGAAATGTGACCAAAATGGGGTAGTGAACCACTAAAAGTGACCATATCTCATGGTAGAAAGTGCCAATAAGCACCATTGTGCTTCCTATGTCTTGAATTAACAGCTTTGTGTTGCATGACCTTGGATGACCTTGACCTTGGGTCAAGGTCACATGTAATTTGGTAGGAAAAAAGTGTAAAGCAGTTCTTAGTGTATGATGTCATTGGTAGGCTTAGTTGTTTGACCTTGACCTTGAAGGTCACCTGAAGGTCAAGGTCATATAAAGGTCAAGGTCAAGCATGTGAGTCGTATGGGCTTTGCCCTTCTTGTTTGTTTTGTTTTACCCTAAAACATTTTCAGATGTATTTGCAAGTAAGGCCAAAAAAAAAGAAGGTGTGGTTAAGGTAACATAGCCCCCCAAAATAGGGAAAGTAGGTCGGCAATAACTTTTTTTTAATTTTAACTTTTTATTTCTCGTGGAAACCAAATTAAACCTACTCGACTTGGAAATAAGTGTGCGAACAGACAGCGGATATTCCCTTTGAACAATTTTGACTTAACTTTTCTTGGAGTTAGGTAAAGAAAAGCATTGACTTACCAGTGAAAATATGGCTGATAATTGATATGAGATTGTCTGTCCTTCTAGTGTCAGTATCATGTGACCAACCATCGGTGCCCCTAACGTGAACCAGATGTAATTGAAATGTATCAGGAACTTGTGCTGCATGTTGATCATCCTCTTCTTCCTCACTCTCGGCTTGCAACACTTCACATTTGAAATGTATCGCCTTCAGTCCAAACGTGTCCCCGACCTCTCCAACAGTCAAACCCCAAGCCAACTCAAACCCATCCCCATCTACTTTGCATGCGATCACATCACCGTAGCCACGAGCGACCACCCCATATTTTTTCATGTTCAATTCAGGATGAATGTTAAGAAAAACTTCCGTCATCGATGCCGTCTCTGGATATGCGGAAATATGCTTATTGCCGTCTTGATGGTCACATTTTGAGGTAACAGTCGCCACCAAACGTTCGCGGCACGCCATTTTTGTTTGTTTTCAGAACGAGGCTTGAGGAACGAGGTAAGTTACTGCGCCCTGCGTCGTCTGTAACTACACAGGTTGTTTCCTGAGACTGAACGATCGATCTCTCCCTCAACCCACAACTTTGATATTAAAAAAAAACTTCAACATTTTCAATAAAAAGATGTAGGGTCGGCGCCCCAGAATAGGGTAGGTCGGGTTACCGTAACCACACCATTTATTTTTTTTGGCCTAATCAAAAGCTGTTGTATTCTTGAATAAATAGATCAGTGTAGGAAAACACAGTGACTCCCAGTGCTACGACTGATGTGTTGTCAGTTGTGGTCGTAGTGTAGATCGAGACTGAGAGGAGCGGAAGCTTGATTCAGATGAAAATGACTTGGCTGACTTCCCTAGTAATTGTGGGATTTTTTGTTTTGTTTTAGTTTTACCCTAAAACATTTTCAGAAGTATCTCCATTACTTGGAGACTCTATCTAGCAATGCCAGACCATTTTTAAAACTTTACAACATGATTTCAATGTATAGATATAATTGTAGTGCTCACTGATCTGATTAAAATGCAATTTAAATTTTTGAAATCGGATGAGTAGAACCAAAGTTATGGTCAATCTATTGTCGAAAATATTTAGTAAGATTTGTTAAGACCCCCAGATTTGAGATGGCACCGGCCTGATCACTGAAATTATACTTATTTCAGCATAGTTCTTACAATAATAGAAATATCTTAATGAAACTTTCCAAGTTACTAAAAAAACACATGCCGAATTCATTGGCGTCATCAAAAATTGTCTTTGACGTGATTTTTGTTGACTAATTTGCATACAGTTACATGATTTATACTTTTTCGCTATTTGTTTTAATAAAACTCAGTGAATGTTAACCCTTTCCGTGGTAGTCGCGAACTGGTTCGCGATAAGCATTGCCGGCTGTCAGTGGTTATCGCGGACTAGTTCGCGGGCCACACCCGCTCAACTGGAGGCATTCCAGCATTGCACAAGGCCCTTCTATTTATAGCCTGATGGATCGTGAAGCAAGATAGGACCTTTGTTAACGCTCAAAAGTAGGCCGATTGCCAACAGAGGTCACATGGAAGCTGGGTGCGAGAAGAGGATGCATCGGTGCGGGCTCATAACGCACAACTGATGTCGAGTGATCTGCCGGATGATCTGTACTTGCGCTGCCACTCTTTTCCTCCTTTGCAAGTCTTGCTTTCGCTAGCTGCCGATTTCTTTGGTTGCTTTTCTTTCCTTTGAAGGCATGTACAGTGTGGTACTATTATTTAGGCCTGGTAACAGCGTTAAAAGTACGAGAGAGCGCTTAAGAGTCGAACGAAAGGCAGCCATCTTGTCTCCAAGCATTTGGAGCGAATGGAGCTCTCTCATTGGTTCATTCGTGTCAGCTGACCTGAAAGGCTTGAATCTATCCCTTGCAAATGATCATATAGCTCTTTGTACACGAAGCCAAGAGCAGTTATCTCCCTTGCACTGGTTAAATGAGATTCCGCGCTTTCGATCGATACCAAACATGCGAAGGTTTGTTCAAAGTTTCTATACGTTGCCAAGGCCCAAACATTGGCATTTTATGAGCAAAAATTGTGCAACAACACTTTTGTAAGGGTGGGTCATCTGTTTTATTTATGGTTTTTGCACAGAAAGATGCTATTTTCAAGCTCAACCTTACTAGATTGGCATTGTTGAATCATTGTAACAATGATTGTTGAGGGTTCAAAGAGTGCAAAAAACCACAAATCTCAAAATCGACCATGCAAGCCCAAATGATCAATTTTCACTGCCGTGTCTCCCCTTTAGATATTCATAAATAAATGTATGTTCATTACACAGAGGAAATGCTTGCTTTGTGGTATTTTGTGTCCAATTCTGAGCATTTTTTGTACACATTGTGTTTGTCAATGTTTAATAGTTTCTGAGCTATGTTAATTAGAAAAGCGGAGGGGTGTTTTTGAAAAAACAAGTCTGTAATTAGGTACCGGCAGTCAAAAATTAGATTTGTGCTTTTGTTTATGAAATGTGTTTTTATGGAAAGTGGTAACAAATACAAGAAAAACAACAAAAAAAGTAAGTGGCTAGCTTTATTAGTTCCCGAGATATTGCTCATCAAAGTCGCGACCCTGAGCGAAGGCCAAAATAAACAAAGATTTCAGCAATTTTACAACTTTATCATTGTTTACACTAATACAGCACAGTTCAGATATTGACATATTCTTAAAATAGAAGTTGCTGCCAGTAGGAATCTGCAATAAGAAACATGCCTGCAGGAAGGGTAAAGCAGAGATATCATGCCAAAGTGGCTTCAAAATGACTTCAAAAGAGCATGAATATTGCCCAGGGGGGCATGTTTACAGGTCTGTAGTTCTCATAATAAGGGACACAGAGGCCTCAAAATCCATTTTCACACCTCGATGTACATATATATTAAGCCTAATTTTATTTTAGCAATACACTTTAGTGGAAAAAAAGTTATAGGGCTTCACAATTGACAAAATCCTCAATTTCCACGACGGAAATCGGCAGTTTTTAACTAAATTTCACTTTAAAGACCAATATCTTCAGAACTATGGCAGTCTGAGTATTCAAATTTGGCCTGTAGTTTATGGACACAATATGCAACAGACAAACATTCAAATTCAATACTTTAAGTTAGTAGTTAGAACTAAATGTACTTGTGAAAGTAAAAAAGTGCAAGTTTTTAGTGGTCGCACAGTGGGAAAAGTGAACTTAAAGACAATTATCTTCAAATCTATTCAAGGGTCAACTTTCTAATTTGGTATGCAATTTATGCACAGACTAAGCAACTCTAAAACATTCACAATTCAATAGTCAGAAAATGCAAAACATAATTATGAGGAATTTATGCCCGTTTCAGTGGTAAAACTGGAAAACTTACCTTCACATGGACAGCAGAAAAGACTCAAGTCAAGAGTATTCAAATTTGGTCTACAGTTTATGTACATATCAAACAACTCAAAAAGATTCAGAATCAACACAAGATTCTATAGTTGTAACAATAGTCATAACAAAAATATGCAAAAAAGGGTCAATGTCAGTACACTGAATTTCAGTACCAGAGCACAAACGGTTCATAATATGAATGCATATATGTACAACTACAATCTCCTATTAATTGCCAGGGTGAGCAGCAAGGTAGTTTTTACAGTCACTGTACATCTCACTGAGATCAGCAGGGGGGAACTGAAAATAAAAAAAGAATGTTTTAGCTGCGAGTTGCAACTACTGAACTAGCTGAGTTCTGTGGAAACAGACGACAGAAAGGCTTCGATTCACAACTTCCGGTTCAACCACTTGTGTTTGAAATCACGTTTTATGCATCTAAACTATGAAAAACAACTGCATCAATACACAAATACCCTTAAAACGTTTTCCTCCATCAGCAGGTGCAATATTTTGACCAGTTGCTTTGACTTTAAAAAATCAGTGACTTCAATACGAGGACAACCGGCGCATCAGAT
This sequence comes from Theodoxus fluviatilis, assembly GCA_034096865.1. Taxonomy (NCBI): domain Eukaryota; kingdom Metazoa; phylum Mollusca; class Gastropoda; order Cycloneritida; family Neritidae; genus Theodoxus; species Theodoxus fluviatilis. The sequence goes on from JAWQFJ010017488.1 coordinate 9,436, forward strand.
CTGCAATCGGTCTTTGTCAAAAATCGACTGAGAGTTCAACGTCATTTTCAAATATTTTCACGAAATAAAATCAATAATCCGTCTACAAAAACAACCATAAGATTCTTCTTTTTAAAATAAACGTTCACTTACCGAAATATCGTTCGATTTTCTGGAGAAATGACGAAGTGAAACAGTCCGGTGGAGCGGAAGATTTTTCCGTGTCGACCACGTTGAGACATTCGAATTGAATGAGCGGCGCTTTGCGCGCATGCGCCGTAGATCTTAGTTTCGTATGTCATTAAAACCGGCGTAAAACGACCTTTCCGACGCTACCAGTAATGTGTAGGCTAAATTCAATAACTTTTACGAAATTCCTCTTCAAAGTTCAATGTTTTTTGAGCGATGTTTTAAATCGAAAATCTGACAAACTTCGCAGAATCATTGAAGAATAAAAATTATACGAAAATAAAGCTGAATCATTCCTCTTTCAGCCTCAAATCATTTGAATACCATGAATGAAACTTTTACACACGCGCAATGGAATTTTGCATGGTGACCCGATTCCGCCAACCACGCGAGACGGAAAACCAGTGGCAGCCAGCGCTGCGAACGCTGCGCTTTCAGCATGTGGGATTGCTTTTCTAATTAATTTTTACACTTGCGTTCTTGCATTAAACTAATATTAATTAGCTGCAATCGATAGACGAAGCTTCAAACTTTTTATTCCCATGTTTAATATTGCTTGAAAAACAAACAGAATGGAGAAATCTCTTCTGAAAAAAGGCCAAATTTCAAGCAATTTTGGCGTTTCCCGCATAGCTGTATAGAGGCTGCCGGTACCTACTGTAATAGCACCACTGGTGGACAGACAGAGCGTTTTTATGACACCACGGTAAGGGTTAAGTTTTACGATGGATGGATGGACTGTTTTTCGGCCTATCAGTCTTTGTAGGCTATATGATAGAATATAAGGCAATTTAGCACGAAAATCACTAGAACAGTTTCGAGTAAACGCAAATCAAGTCATGGTGTCCCTAGTTATTCGCCTCTTATGATTTGTGTTGGGAGACGCAGTGGGTCAATTCTCACCCCGAACCCACAGGGGGACTGAGGGCAGGGAAGATGGGACAGCACACACAGGGCAGAGAAGGTGGGACAGCACACAGGGCAGGGAAGATGGGACAGCACACAGGGCAGGGAAGATGGGACAGCACACAGGGCAGGGAAGATGGGACAGCACACAGGGCAGGGAAGATGGGACAGCACGCAGTTCATTGTTTACAATCAATTTCTTTTTCTCCTTTTTGCACAATGGAAAAAAGTTTAGTTGGCAGAAATACATAGAGTTGGTTGGGTTACTTTTACCACAACAACTTTTTGGGGGCTTACTGGTTGTGCACAAGCAGGGCAAACCCAATCTCTCTCTCTCTCTCTCTCTCTCTCTCTCTCACACACACACACACACACAGAGGAACACATGAGCAAAGAAGGTCAACTACTGGAATGGCAGGAAGAGTTTCCTGGAGAAAAGCCACTCCATGGAAGCAGCAACAATCGCGAGAACTGCAGGGTGACAATCTTTTTATCAGATGAGTTCACTGTTGATATTACTTACAACAATGAGCAAATCAATGCATGCATTACAAGAGCACATGCTCCCATGCCAACACACACACACACACGCACATGCACACACACACTCATACACACACAAGCACATGCACACATACACAGTTGACTGCATGCCAAGCCCGACTCACATCATCCTCTGACAGCTCTCCAGCCCTTCTGTTTGAGTCCACGTTGGCCTTCTTGCAGGCCACATTGGCAAACCGCCGTCCAATACCCTGCACAGAAACAACAAGATATTCAATTTCCTATAACTGCATGCCACTAACGCATGTGTTGCAGTGACTGACCATGACTAAGACGTGGTGTTAAAACAGTTCAACTGGAGTAGCTTTTTAAAATGAAATCATGGACAATCCAGGAAAAATATGACACCTGCTCATCACCGAAACTTGGACATATCAAAACTTGTTGACGTTACTCGTTAGCGAAAGTGCGCAAGTAATGAACGTTCTCGTGCTCCAACCGTTGGTAGCAGCAAAAGATTTGACATCTCTAAAACAGTATTCCTCTATATTAAAGATCTGCATGGGAAAGCGTTACCGAAGGTAAGCTTTGTCCCATTACAATAATTTTGTCACACGTGCACGTGTTGTCAATTCTACGCAGGTTGTAAACAGCGTCCAACTTCACTCATCTACCCACCTTGACGGCCGTCAGGGCGAACATAACCTTGCGTCGTCCATCAATGTTCGTGTTCATAACACGAAGGATGTGCTGGAACTTTTCGGGAATCACCAACGTTGTCTGAAACGAAAATGTCGTCAACATTGAACCCATTTCATGATTTCTCGAGGATTGGGGGTTTGAACTACAACACATTTAAGAAATACTTGGAGAGTTATCCTTACCACTTCAGCACAAATAGATGTTGCGAATACTGACAGGTTCCAAGCAATGCAAAGACGATTACCTGAGCGTTGAAATCATTCCGAACCTCATTCAATGTTCAACAAAAAGCTGCAGGCATGTACTATGTCGGGTCCACCACTCGCAGCAGGCCCAAAACAACACCAAGTTGGAGCAATAAATAACGATTTCAAAAAGAAGATGAATTTTCGATGGAATACTTCGCTGTTTATCGGACACAGAAACATCATTATATGTGGTGATCAGAGAGATTTTGTTCACACATAATCACATACTCACCATCTTGGATGGCGGGGTGACGGGAAAGGGAAATGATCCGCACGCATGCGCAGTAGCACCACGTAAATCTCGCAGATTTTGCGAGACTGCAAACTACAAGATGGAGGGCCCAGAGGCATTTCTCACTGCAGACGAGGTTCGTGCACGGCAAGAGTGTTGCACTTGTTGTGTCCGAACACGCATTGTCTATCAGCGATAAAAAGTTTCGTTCATTTTGGCTCATTTTCGCGTTTTCAATTTATATCGGCAAAATGTCGGCTGAACCGAGTGCAGACGACACGTCAATTACTCAATTCGATTGTCAATAGACAATATGGCATATGCCATGACCAAACGGTAAACACTGCCGTCACACAACCTGCTACATTGTGTTTGTAGCCGTCAGCTAAAAAACCGTGGTGCAGACAGTGCCTTGATAAGAAACAAGACACTGACATTCCAAAACGTACCGCATGTTGCACGGTACCCTCGGCAAGAAATATTGGAAAGCATTGCTCGAGTCTAGACAGTCTAGTACAGATCATCATCATGGTTATCGTATCGTGAGCTGATTTCGTTGAAATGCTGATCGCTACTGAATGATGAACGAACTCACAGGGTTGAAGACTGGGTGGAATGGAGGTTGGGTGAGGGAAGCTGTCAGAGCTGGTACACGCCTGCATGAGACCTAGATCAGACACCTGTTTCACTGACTTCACAATGACATAGCCATAGCGCCTGTCGTATACGTAGTATAGTTATAGACTTTACATAGCGCCTGTCTTATATGTAGTATAGTCATAGATTTGACATAACACCTGTGTTATACTTAGTATAGTTATAGACGTGCAATGCCTGTTATAAACGTAGTTTAGTTACTAGACCGTAACACCTGTCTCATAGACTTGATGTGACTTTGCTCTGTGTGCAGCAGGCCTTGGAAGACGTGGCCTTGAACCTTGGGGAACTTGACCTGACCTCTGAGGAGTTCCTGCTGGATGAGGTGGATGGTAAGTCGTGGTTGAGGACATGAGACGCCATGAGAATGTCTTTGAATGTTAAGTCAATCTGTGACATCTACTGTGGCATGTTGGCTCTGGGTAGTGCATGCTTCCACTTCCTGTATAGGTTGGTGCATTGCGAGGTGTGAAGGCAAAATAAACTGAAACACTCCCAGTGAGAGACCTGTTATTTGCATCTGGGAGTCTGTCATCTGGGGGCTGGTATTTTAACCACAATTTTGAAAGGTTGTGCATACATAAACTTTCTCCAAGAAATGTAATTTGAGATTTACATTGGGGATGGGAATATGCTGGTCACCAGTCATGTTATTGCGGAGGCTTGCATAACTACAGATGCTTGATCTGTTAGGCTACAGGTCCTAGCAGTATATGTCACACACAGAGATACACACAGACATGCACTCATGCATGTATGCACTCACTGATGCAGGCAAGCTTGCACACACACACACACACACACACACTGCTATGCAAAACTCCTGTACACCAGATGCACTGCCTTGCATTTAAAGAGCAGTCTGTCTTGATGCAGGTTTGAGCTCAGAATGGGAAAGCTCTTGAGATGTATCTGACTTGTATTTGTACATGGCGTGCTGGAGTCTTGGTGTTGAATGAGGCACAGAGCTGTGACAGCTCCTCCCAAACAGAGACAATCCATTGCCTTGAGCCATGTGCATGTAGATGCTGTGTGTCCTCACCTATAGCCTAGTGCATTGAGTCTTGGTGTTGAATGAGGCACAGAGCTGTGACAGCTCAGGACTCCCAAACAGAGACAATCCATTGCCTTGAGCCATGTGCATGTAGATGTCCTCACCTATAGCCTAGTGCATTGAATGCACTTGGAACTGGTACCAAAATGTGAAGTAGTGAGTGATGGATGCTTGCTTGACTATACAGGCACTGAAAGGCTTTGTCTTCTCTCTCACAAAACAGCTGTAAGTGTATGACTATACAGGCACTGAAAGGCCTTGTCTTCTCTCTCACAAAACAGCTGTAAGTGTATGACTATACAGGCACTGAAAGGCCTTGTCTTCTCTCTCACAAAACAGCTGTAAGTGTATGACTATACAGGCACTGAAGGGCTTTGTCTTCTCTCTCACAAAACAGCTGTAAGTGTATGACTATACAGGCACTGAAAGGCCTTGTCTTCTCTCTCACAAAACAGCTGTAAGTGTATGACTATACAGGCACTGAAAGGCTTTGTCTTCTCTCTCACAAAACAGCTGTAAGTGTATGACTATACAGGCACTGAAGGGCTTTGTCTTCTCTCTCACAAAACAGCTGTAAGTGTATGACTATACAGGCACTGAAAGGCCTTGTCTTCTCTCTCACAAAACAGCTGTAAGTGTATGACTATACAGGCACTGAAAGGCTTTGTCTTCTCTCTCACAAAACAGCTGTAAGTGTATGACTATACAGGCACTGAAAGGCCTTGTCTTCTCTCTCACAAAACAGCTGTAAGTGTATGACTATACAGGCACTGAAAGGGCTTTGTCTTCTCTCTCACAAAACAGCTGTAAGTGTATGACTATACAGGCACTGAAAGGCCTTGTCTTCTCTCTCACAAAACAGCTGTAAGTGTATGACTATACAGGCACTGAAAGGCCTTGTCTTCTCTCTCACAAAACAGCTGTAAGTGTATGACTATACAGGCACTGAAGGGCTTTGTCTTCTCTCTCACAAAACAGCTGTAAGTGTATGACTATACAGGCACTGAAAGGCCTTGTCTTCTCTCTCACAAAACAGCTGTAAGTGTATGACTATACAGGCACTGAAAGGGCTTTGTCTTCTCTCTCACAAAACAGCTGTAAGTGTATGACTATACAGGCACTGAAAGGCCTTGTCTTCTCTCTCACAAAACAGCTGTAAGTGTATGACTATACAGGCACTGAAAGGCCTTGTCTTCTCTCTCACAAAACAGCTGTAAGTGTATGACTATACAGGCACTGAAAGGCCTTGTCTTCTCTCTCTCAAAACAGCTGTAAGTGTATGCATGCAGACATCACTCAGCTGGCAACCAAAGTTTTCAGAAGACAGGCAGTTTCATTGGTTCCTACCTCAAGGGCATTCTCTTGGTGGCTAGGGAGGATGCACTTGTGTAAAACTGAGCCTGTCGTTAACAGTGAAGTCACACACTTCACGAATTCATTTGCAAGTAAGGCAGAATCAGGATAATGATGAGATCAAATGTTACACAGAGATTTTTTCGCTAAGTTTAAAAGATTACATGGTCTTCCTGTTGACATAAAATTAACTTTAGAATTCATTTATGTATTAATTTGAAACATAAAACTCACAAAGCAAATGCCATAATGGTTCAGCATTCTGACTTGGATAAAATCTCAAAATGACTCTAGTTACCCTTAGGGATCAAATCCAGCGTGCTAGGCAGTCCTGACAGAGGACAAGACAGTCCTGACAGAGCACAAGACAGTCCTGACAGAGCACAAGACAGTCCTGACAGAGCACAAGACAGACCTGACAGAGCACAAGACAGTCCTGACAGAGCACAAGACAGTCCTGACAGAGCACAAGACAGTCCTGACAGAGCACAAGACAGTCCCGACAGAGCACAAGACAGTCCTGACAGAGGACAAGACAGTCCTGACAGAGCACAAGGCAGTCCTGACAGAGCACAAGACAGTCCTGACAGAGGACAAGACAGTCCTGACAGAGCACTGTAAGACAGTCCTAACAGAGCACAAGACAGTCCTGACAGAGCACAAGACAGTCCTGACAGAGCACAAGACAGTCCTGACAGAGCACAAGACAGTCCTGACAGAGGACAAGACAGTCCTGACAGAGCACAAGACAGTCCTGACAGAGGACAAGACAGTCCTGACAGAGCACAAGGCAGTCCTGACAGAGGACAAGACAGTCCTGACAGAGGACAAGACAGTCCTGACAGAGCACAAGACAGTCCTGACAGAGCACAAGACAGTCCTGACAGAGCACAAGACAGTCCTGACAGAGCACAAGGCAGTCCTGACAGAGCACAAGACAGTCCTGACAGAGGACAAGACAGTCCTGACAGAGCACAAGACAGCCCTGACAGAGCACAAGACAGTCCTGACAGAGCACAAGACAGTCCTGACAGAGGACAAGACAGTCCTGACAGAGCACAAGACAGTCCTGACAGTGCATGGTGTTGCTGTGAACTACAACTGTGACATCTCTCTACGCTTCCTTTGCAGTCCACATCCAGGAGAACTTGGAAGATGCAATTGTGAAGGAGGCATTGAACAAGGTAATCTGCCCATCTGCCTCATGGGGTACTGCTGTCCAATCACCCCTTCCCACATATTTCCAATGATGAGAGAGTGAGTGAGTGAGTGTGTGTGTGCGTGCGTGCGTGCGTGCGTGCGTGTGTGTGAGTTGATGCATGTTGACAAGCTGAAGTGGCATTTGTTCAAGACAGTCTGCCACATGACACAGAGTGCACCACACACATTTCCAGTGTGCCACATGACACAGAGTGCACCACACACATTTCCAGTCTGCCACATGACACAGAGTGCACCACACACATTTCCAGTCTGCCACATGACACAGAGTGCACCACACACATTTCCTAGAAACTGTGACTGAACAGGTGACAGACTGGAGATGTGACAACCTGGAGATGTAACAGGCTGTGGAGATGTGACAGACTGTGCAGATGTGACAGACTGTGCAGATGTGACAGACTGTGCAGATGTGACAGGCTCGAGATGTGACAGGCTGGAAATGTGACACACTGTGCAGATGTGACAGACTCTTGAGATGTAACAGGGTGGAGATGTGACAGGCTGGAAAGGTGACAGGCTGTGGAGTTGTGCCAGAATGTGGAGTTGTGCCAGACTGTGGAGATGTGACACACTGTGGAGATGTGACAGGCTGTGGAGATGTGACAGGCTGTGGAGATGTGACAGGCTGTGGAGATGTGACAGGCTGTGGAGATGTGATTGGCTGTGGAGATGTGACAGGCTGTGCTGTGGAGATGTGACAGGCTGGAAATAGGACAGGCTGGAAATGGGACAAATTGTAAGTGGGACAGACTGTAAGTGGGACAGACTGTAAATGATACAGATTGGACATGTGACAGGCAGTGGAATATGACTAGTTGCCTACTGCATGTTTGATGAGAAGAAATGCATATTACACTTGGCTATGCACAGCTCTTTACTGCTGTGTTACTGTGTATTTGTGCCATCTCTGTACTAGTGTCACTGTGTACTAGTGCCAACTCTGTTCTACTGTCACTGTGTACTGCTGTCACTGTGTACTAGTGTCACTGTGTACTAGTGTCACTGTGTACTAGTGTCACTGTGTACCAGTGTCAGTGTGTACTAGTGTCACTGTGTACTAGTGTCACTGTGCTAGTGTCACTGTGTACTAGTGTCAGTGTGTACTAGTGTCAGTGTGTACTAGTGTCACTGTGTACTGCTGTCACTGTGTACTAGTGCCACTGTGTACTAGTGTCACTGTGTACTAGTGTCACTGTGTACTGCTGTCACTGTGTACTGCTGTCACTGTGTACTAGTGTCACTGTGTACTGCTGTCACTGTGCTAGTGTCACTGTGTACTAGTGTCACTGTGTACTAGTGCCACTGTGTACTAGTGTCACTGTGTACTAGTGTCACTGTGTACTGCTGTCACTGTGTACTAGTGCCACTGTGTACTAGTGTCAGTGTGTACTAGTGTCACTGTGTACTGCTGTCACTGTGTACTAGTGTCACTGTGTACTGCTGTCACTGTGCTAGTGTCACTGTGTACTAGTGTCACTGTGTACTGCTGTCACTGTGTACTAGTGCCACTGTGTACTAGTGTCACTGTGTACTAGTGTCACTGTGTGCTAGTGTCACTGTGTACTAGTGTCAGTGTGTACTAGTGCCACTGTGTACTAGTGTCACTGAGCTAGTGTCACTGTGTACTAGTGTCACTGTGTACTGCTGTCACTGTGTACTAGTGTCACTGTGTGCTATTGTCACTGTGCACTAGTGTCAGTGTGTACTAGTGGCACTGTGTACTGCTGTCACTGTGTACTGCTGTCACTGTGTACTAGTGTCAATGTGTACTGCTGTCACTGTGTACTGCTGTCACTGTGTACTAGTGTCACTGTGTACTGCTGTACTGTGTACTAGTGTCACTGTGTACTGCTGTCACTGTGTACTAGTGTCACTGTGTACTGCTGTCACTGTGTACTAGTGTCACTGTGTACTGCTGTCACTGTACTAGTGTCACTGTGTACCGCTGTCACTGTGTACTAGTGTCACTGTGTACTGCTGTCACTGTGTACTAGTGTCACTGTGTACTGCTGTCACTGTGTACTAGTGTCACTGTGTACTGCTGTCACTGTGTACTAGTGTCACTGTGTACTAGTGTCACTGTGTACTGCTGTCACTGTGTACTTGTGTCACTGTGTACTGCTGTCACTGTGTACTAGTGTCACTGTGTACTGCTGTCAATGTGTACTAGTGTCAATGTGTACTAGTGTCACTGTGTACTGCTGTCACTGTGTACTTGTGTCACTGTGTACTGCTGTCACTGTGTACTTGTGTCACTGTGTACTGCTGTCACTGTGTACTAGTGTCAGTGTGTACTAGTGTCACTGTGTTTTGCTGTCACTGTGTACTAGTGTCACTGTGTACTGCTGTCACTGTGTACTAGTGTCACTGTGTACTGCTGTCACTGTGTACTAGTGTCACTGTGTACTGCTGTCACTGTGTACTAGTGTCACTGTGTACTGCTGTCACTGTGTACTAGTGTCACTGTGTACTGCTGTCACTGTGTACTAGTGTCACTGTGTACTGCTGTCACTGTGTACTAGTGTCACTGTGTACTGCTGTCACTGTGTACTAGTGTCACTGTGTACTGCTGTCACTGTACTAGTGGCAACTCTGTATTGATTTGCTGAGTCAGTGTGTACTAGTGTGACTGCTGCACTGCTGTCACTGTGTACTAGTGGCAATTGCTGTGTCAGTGTGTACTAGTGTCACTGCTGTACTGCTGACAGTGCGTACTAGTGTCACTGTGTACTGCTGTCACTGTGTACTAGTGTCACTGCCATACTGTTGTCACTGTGTACTAGTGTCAGTGTGTACTAGTGTTAGTGTGTACTAGTGTCACTGTGTACTAGTGACAGTGTGTACTAGTCTGTACTGCTGTCACTGTGTACTAGTGTCACTGTGTACTAGTGTCACTCAGTCACTGTGTACTAGTGTCAGTGTGTACTAGTGTCAGTGTGTACTAGTGTCACTGGTAACTGCTGGCTGACTTACATTGCAGGGCGTGGACCTGAGGCAGTACAGCAAGGAGGTGGAGAGAGCTGCTGTCACTGTGTACTAGTGTCACTGTGTACTAGTGTCACTGTGTACTAGTGTCACTGTGTACTAGTGTCACTGTGTACTAGTGTCAGCGCGTACTAGTGTCACTGCTAACTGCTGGCTGACTTACATTGCAGGGCGTGGACCTGAGGCAGTACAGCAAGGAGGTGGAGAGAGCTGCTGTCTGTGTGTACTAGTGTCAGTGTGTACTAGTGTCACTGTGTACTAGTGTCACTCAGTCACTGTGTACTAGTGTCACTGTGTACTAGTGTCACTGTGTACTAGTGTCACTGTGTACTAGTGTCACTGTGTACTAGTGTCACTCAGTCACTGTGTACTAGTGTCAGTGTGTACTAGTGTCACTGTGTACTAGTGTCAATGTGTACTAGTGTCACTGTGTACTAGTGTCACTCAGTCACTGTGTACTAGTGTCACTGCTAACTGCTGGCTGACTTACATTGCAGGGCGTGGACCTGAGGCAGTACAGCAAGGAGGTGGAGAGAGCTGCTGTCAGTGTGTACTAGTGTCAGTGTGTACTAGTGTCACTGGTAACTGCTGGCTGACTTACATTGCAGGGCGTGGACCTGAGGCAGTACAGCAAGGAGGTGGAGAGAGCTGCTGTCAGTGTGTACTAGTGTCAGTGTGTACTAGTGTCACTGCTAACTGCTGGCTGACTTACATTGCAGGGCGTGGACCTGAGGCAGTACAGCAAGGAGGTGGAGAGAGCTGCTGTCTGTGTGTACTAGTGTCAGTGTGTACTAGTGTCAGTGTGTACTAGTGTCACTGGTAACTGCTGGCTGACTTACATTGCAGGGCGTGGACCTGAGGCAGTACAGCAAGGAGGTGGAGAGAGCTGCTGTCAGTGTGTACTAGTGTCAGTGTGTACTAGTGTCACTGGTAACTGCTGGCTGACTTACATTGCAGGGCGTGGACCTGAGGCAGTACAGCAAGGAGGTGGAGAGAGCTGCTGTCTGTGTGTACTAGTGTCAGTGTGTACTAGTGTCAGTGTGTACTAGTGTCACTGCTAACTGCTGGCTGACTTACATTGCAGGGCGTGGACCTGAGGCAGTACAGCAAGGAGGTGGAGAGAGCTGCTGTCAGTGTGTACTAGTGTCAGTGTGTACTAGTGTCACTGCTAACTGCTGGCTGACTTACATTGCAGGGCGTGGACCTGAGGCAGTACAGCAAAGAGGTGGAGAGAGCTGCTGTCAGTGTGTACTAGTGTCAGTGTGTACTAGTGTCACTGGTAACTGCTGGCTGACTTACATTGCAGGGCGTGGACCTGAGGCAGTACAGCAAGGAGGTGGAGAGAGCTGCTGTCTGTGTGTACTAGTGTCAGTGTGTACTAGTGTCAGTGTGTACTAGTGTCACTGCTAACTGCTGGCTGACTTACATTGCAGGGCGTGGACCTGAGGCAGTACAGCAAGGAGGTGGAGAGAGCTGCTGTCAGTGTGTACTAGTGTCAGTGCTAACTGCTGGCTGACTTACATTGCAGGGCGTGGACCTGAGGCAGTACAGCAAGGAGGTGGAGAGAGCTGCTGTCAGTGTGTACTAGTGTCAGTGTGTACTAGTGTCACTGGTAACTGCTGGCTGACTTACATTGCAGGGCGTGGACCTGAGGCAGTACAGCAAGGAGGTGGAGAGAGCTGCTGTCTCTGTGTACTAGTGTCAGTGTGTACTAGTGTCACTGTGTACTAGTGTCACTCAGTCACTGTGTACTAGTGTCAGTGTGTACTAGTGTCAGTGTGTACTAGTGTCACTGCTAACTGCTGGCTGACTTACATTGCAGGGCGTGGACCTGAGGCAGTACAGCAAGGAGGTGGAGAGAGCTGCTGTCTGTGTGTACTAGTGTCAGTGTGTGCTAGTGTCAGTGCTAACTGCTGGCTGACTTACATTGCAGGGCGTGGACCTGAGGCAGTACAGCAAGGAGGTGGAGAGAGCTGCTGTCAGTGTGTACTAGTGTCAGTGTGTACTAGTGTCACTGGTAACTGCTGGCTGACTTACATTGCAGGGCGTGGACCTGAGGCAGTACAGCAAGGAGGTGGAGAGAGCTGCTGTCTCTGTGTGCTAGTGTCAGTGTGTGCTAGTGTCAGTGTGTGCTAGTGTCAGTGTGTACTAGTGTCAGTGTGTACTAGTGTCAGTGTGTACTAGTGTCAGTGTGTACTAGTGTCACTGCTAACTGCTGGCTGACTTACATTGCAGGGCGTGGACCTGAGGCAGTACAGCAAGGAGGTGGAGAGAGCTGCTGTCAGTGTGTACTAGTGTCACTGTGTACTAGTGTCAGTGTGTACTAGTGTCACTGCTAACTGCTGGCTGACTTACATTGCAGGGCGTGGACCTGAGGCAGTACAGCAAGGAGGTGGAGAGAGCTGCTGTCAGTGTGTACTAGTGTCAGTGTGTACTAGTGTCACTGGTAACTGCTGGCTGACTTACATTGCAGGGCGTGGACCTGAGGCAGTACAGCAAGGAGGTGGAGAGAGAGCTGCTGTCTGTGGAGAATGCCTCCATCCAGGACTGTATCCTTGGCTGTGTCTTCTCACATGGTGTCTTGTGTCTTGTCTTGTCTCATTTCATCTTGTCTCTCTTGTCTTGTTCCTCCTGTGGGTTCGGGGTAAGAATTGACACACCGCATCTCCCTACGGAATTCGTAAGAGACGAATAACTAGGGACACCGTGACTGGATTACATTTACTCTAAACTGTTCTCATGATGTTTGTGCTTAATGGCCTTACATAGCCTACGAAGGCTGATAGGCTGTAAAACACTATCCATCCATCCATCCATTCATCTCTTGTCTTGTCTCATTTCATCGTGTCTTGTCTCTTGTCTTGTTTCATCTTGTCTCATCTCGTTTTGTCTCGTCTCATCTTGTTTTGTCTCATTTCGTTTCATCTTGTCTTGTCCTGTCTTGTCTCACCTTGTCTTGTCCTGTCTTGTCTTGTCCTGTCCTGTCCTGTCCTGTCTTGTCCTGTCTTGTCTTGTCTTGTCCTGTCCTGTCC
>JAWQFJ010017488.1:27500-37500 GCA_034096865.1 Theodoxus fluviatilis
TTTTCCCCGAATCGTCAGCTTTTTTTGTCATTCTGTGTATAAATCACCGCAAATTCACTGAGAATTAACCAACCAAGGTTGCTTGCCAGTCAGATGCTGTTGCATGCTAGCTTGTATGGCTCGCCAGCTTGGCCGTCTTTCTGCACCCCTCTCCTCGGACAAGTCCACTGGTGTGGCCTGTTTATGGAAGCTTTTCCGTTTTGGCGTCTGCGTTTGGCACCAGCACTGGTTGCTGTCTGGGACTGTCCTTACCATGGACACTGCAGTGAGGAACCCTGTAGCCTCTGTCCTTACCATGGACACTGCAGTGAGGAACCCTGTAGCCTCTCTCCTTACCATGGACACTGCAGTGAGGAACCCTGTAGCCTCTCTCCTTACCATGGACACTGCAGTGAGGAACCCTGTAGCCTCTCTCCTTACCATGGACACTGCAGTGAGGAACCCTGTAGCCTCTGTCCTTACCATGGACACTGCAGTGAGGAACCCTGTAACCTCTGTATCGATGGGTGACATGTGATGCGTGAAGCATGGTAGTGACTGTCCATGTCCACCAGAGTTTCTGTCTGTATCGATGGGTGACATGTGATGCGTGAAGCATGGTAGTGGCTGTCCATGTCCACCAGAGTTTCTGTCTGTATCGATGGGTGACATGTGATGCGTGAAGCATGGTAGTGACTGTCCATGTCCACCAGAGTTTTTGTCTGTATCGAGTCCTATGTAGACTGTACTTTTCACATGAGAGAGACGTTGCTTGGCCAGAATGCCGACAGAGCTCACAACCGGAGACTCTGTGGTCAAGTGGTCATCATGCTGCACCTGTAGTGGCTTGCGGCTAGTGGGTGTGGCCCTCAAATGTGGTCATCATGCTGCACCAGTAGTGGCTTGCGGCTAGTGGGTGTGGCCCTCAAATGTGGTCATCATGCTGCACCTGTAGTGGCTTGCGGCTAGTGGGTGTGGCCCTCAAATGTGGTCATCATGCTGCACCTGTAGTGGCTTGCGGCTAGTGGGTGTGGCCCTCAAATGTGGTCATCATGCTGCACCTGTAGTGGCTTGCGGCTAGTGGGTGTGGCCCTCAAATGTGGTCATCATGCTGCACCTGTAGTGGCTTGCGGCTAGTGGGTGTGGCCCTCAAATGTGGTCATCATGCTGCACCTGTAGTGGCTTGCGGCTAGTGGGTGTGGCCCTCAAATGTGGTCATCATGCTGCACCCTGTAGTGGCTTGCGGCTAGTGGGTGTGGCACTCAAATTGTGGTCATCATGCTGCACCAGTAGTGGCTTGCGGCTAGGGGTGTGGCCCTCAAATGTGGTCATCATGCTGCACCTGTAGTGGCTTGCGGCTAGTGGGTGTGGCCCTCAAATGTGGTCATCATGCTGCACCTGTAGTGGCTTGCGGCTAGTGGGTGTGGCCCTCAAATGTGGTCATCATGCTGCACCTGTAGTGGCTTGCGGCTAGTGGGTGTGGCCCTCAAATGTGGTCATCATGCTGCACCTGTAGTGGCTTGCGGCTAGTGGGTGTGGCCCTCAAATGTGGTCATCATGGTCATCATGCTGCACCTGTAGTGGCTTGCGGCTAGTGGGTGTGGCCCTCAAATGTGGTCATCATGCTGCACCTGTAGTGGCTTGCGGCTAGTGGGTGTGGCCCTCAAATGTGGTCATCATGCTGCACCAGTAGTGGCTTGCGGCTAGTGGGTGTGGCCCTCAAATGTGGTCATCATGCTGCACCTGTAGTGGCTTGCGGCTAGTGGGTGTGGCCCTCAAATGTGGTCATCATGCTGCACCAGTAGTGGCTTGCGGCTAGTGGGTGTGGCCCTCAAATGTGGTCATCATGCTGCACCTGTAGTGGCTTGCGGCTAGTGGGTGTGGCCCTCAAATGTGGTCATCATGCTGCACCTGTAGTGGCTTGCGGCTAGTGGGTGTGGCCCTCAAATGTGGTCATCATGCTGCACTGTAGTGGCTTGCGGCTAGGGGTGTGGCCCTCAAATGTGGTCATCATGCTGCACCTGTAGTGGCTTGCGGCTAGTGGGTGTTGGCCCTCAAATGTGGTCATCATGCTGCACCTGTAGTGGCTTGCGGCTAGTGGGTGTGGCCCTCAAATGTGGTCATCATGCTGCACCAGTAGTGGCTTGCGGCTAGTGGGTGTGGCCCTCAAATGTGGTCATCATGCTGCACCTGTAGTGGCTTGCGGCTAGTGGGTGTGGCCCTCAAATGTGGTCATCATGCTGCACCTGTAGTGGCTTGCGGCTAGTGGGTGTGGCCCTCAAATGTGGTCATCATGCTGCACCAGTAGTGGCTTGCGGCTAGTGGGTGTGGCCCTCAAATGTGGTCATCATGCTGCACCTGTAGTGGCTTGCGGCTAGTGGGTGTGGCCCTCAAATGTGGTCATCATGCTGCACCAGTAGTGGCTTGCGGCTAGTGGGTGTGGCCCTCAAATGTGTGCAGTTCCAGAGTTGCATCCTTGAGCAATGTCCTTTACTCAGTGTTTCTCCCCACTCAGGAGTGAAACCGGGTACCTGAGAGGACACTAAAGGCTCTTTGTAGTGGGATTAG
The DNA here is from genome assembly GCA_034096865.1 of Theodoxus fluviatilis. Lineage (NCBI taxonomy): Eukaryota > Metazoa > Mollusca > Gastropoda > Cycloneritida > Neritidae > Theodoxus > Theodoxus fluviatilis. The sequence continues at coordinate 30,048 of JAWQFJ010017488.1, forward strand.
TCCTTGTGTGCAGCCTGTAGCCAGCTTTGGCTTGTGGAGTTGGTGCTGGTAAGTGACTGTGTGTGTCTTGTCTGTCACTGTGTTTTGTTGCCGGGTGCCAGTGAAGGTTCACTCATGCAGCCCAGTGATCAGGGGTCAAGGTGTAAAGCAGTTTCAGTCCTAGATACAGGGACAAGTCACTGCAGAAAATCCACACCGTGACCTTGACCTGTACACGCTGTGTGGTGCAGACACATCCTGGAGACGGCGGTGACAGACCGCGAGTTCCTGGAGCAGCTGCATGAACTGAACCACAAGATCAACTTTGTCAAGGAGCAGGCCTTCCGGGAGGCCCGGTCCGCCCACGACGTGCATGATGTCCTCCACAAACTCAAACTCAAGGTGAGGAGACATGCCACAGCTGGGAGGGATGTGGAGGCTGTGAGTGTGACGTGACCTCTTGCAACGTCTGGAGAAAAATTGGTTTGCAGACCAGACTTTCAGTGGTTCTCTCCCTCCACACCACACTGCCATTCTTCCCTTTGTTGCAGCCTGACATTTTCCTGGCTTTGTTTGGGAGTTCGAGTGAGGGAAGAGAAAGTTTGTGAGGCACGCTCACTAGATGGCTGTGGATCTTCTGGCTGTGGTGGGTGGGTTCCCTGTGGATGGGGGATCATAATAGTCCCACCCATCTCCCTATGCAATTCATAAGAGGTGAAGAACTAGGGACTTTAGGACTTGATTTGTGCGTACTCTAAAATATCCTCTCCTCTCTCTCTCTCTGTCTCTCTCTCTGTCTCTCTCTCTCTCTGTCTCTCTCTCTCTCTCTCTCTCTCTCTCTCTCTCTCTCTCTCTCTCTCTCTCTCTCTCTCTCTCTCTCTCTGTCTCTCTCTTTCTCTCTCTGTCTCTCTCTCTCTTCTCTCTCTGTCTCTCTCTCTCTCTCTCTCTCTCTCTCTCTCTCTCTCTCTCTCTCTCTGTCTCTCTCTCTCTCTCTCTCTCTGTCTCTCTGTCTCTCTATCTCTCTCTCTGTCTCTCTCTCTGTCTCTCTATCTCTCTGTGTCTCTAAGCGCAATAACTGGCATCTGTCAAAGTAGCCGTTCATTCTTTCTCTTTCTCTGCCTCTCTCTCTATCCAGGCCATCGCCAAGATCCGAGAGTTCCTGCTGCAGAAGATCTATGCCTTCCGAAAGCCCATGACCAACTACCAGATTCCCCAGAACACCTTGCTCAAGTTCAGGTATTAAATCTGTCTTGCCCTCCGTGTGTTCTCTGCCATGTGTGTGTGTGTGTGTTTGTGTGTGTGTGTTTTTGTAATTTTGCATGTGAGTGTGAGTGTGTGAGTGTGAGTGTGTGTGTGTGAGTGTGTGTGTGTGTGTGTGTGTGTGTGTGTGTGTGTGTGTGTGTGTGTGTGTTTGTGTGTATCTGTGCATGTGTGTGTTTGTGTATGTGTGTGTGTGTTTGTGTGTATCTGTGTGTATCTGTGTGTGTGTGTGTGTGTGTGTTTGTGTGTATCTGTGCATCTGTGTGTTTGTGTATGTGTGTGTGTGTTTGTGTGTATCTGTGTGTATCTGTGTGTGTGTGTGTGTGTGTGTGTGCGTGCATGCACACACCTACACCAGGTTTTTCAATGACTTTTTGATTGCCAGTATTATGTTTGGTGTTTAGGTTTTTCAACGAGTTCCTGATTGCCAACATCATGTTTGGTGTTTAGGTTTTTCAACGAGTTCCTGATTGCCAACATCATGTTTGGTGTTTAGGTTTTTCAACGAGTTCCTGATTGCCAACATCATGTTTGGTGTTTAGGTTTTTCAACGAGTTCCTGATTGCCAATGAGCGAAACGTGGCCAAGGAAGTGCGTGACGAGTACACGGACACCATGGCCAAGATGTACTACTCCTACTTCAAGGGCTACTCCTCCCGCCTGATGAAGCTGCATGTATGTATCTGTGTGTGTATGTGTCTGTGTGTGTGTCTGTGTGTGTGTGTCTGTGTGTGTATGTGTGTGTGTTTGTGTGTCTGTGTGTGTATGTGTGTGTGTGTCTGTGTGTGTGTCTGTGTGTGTATGTGTGTGTGTGTCTGTGTGTGTGTATCTGTGTGTGTGTATGTGGTCAAGAGTACAGAGGTGCTGAGTATTGGTGTGACACAAATATTTCAAAATAAACTTTCTGATACACTCTTTATTTCACATAAATATGATGCATTAGGTGATGTCTAAACTGTACAGAAAAGAAAAACTGAATGCAGTCTTTAGTTTAGTTGTATTTGAAGAAGACAGTTTGGAGTCTTATCTTAACTTGACACCACCACACATTCAGAAAAAGAGCCACAAAAGATAAACTATTCAACACAAAAACTTTATTGCAGCTTCAACATCCAAGTATTAATGATATTATTGATCCTAGGTCAAGAAGAAATGAAATAAAATCATAATTGTTAGTCAAATTAGAGGTTAGCATTTGTCTTAACTTAACTTTACACCGCAGCCTTAACTGCCATTCAAAATCAATGTAACATGCATAATTACAGCAATTTTGTTTTAAAAATGTGTTCAGGGTCTCATCTAATAGAGGTTTAACAATTATCAACAGCAGAAAGGATTGATACACATATCCTGGCTCTAATTGTGGTTGCCTTCTGTTCGGCTTGTAAAAATATGTTAAAAATCCTCTTCAATTTAAACATTTCTTAAAGACAAAAAATATTACTCCATTAGCATGAATGCAAATCAATTATTCTTTATATTGAAGAAAAAATAAATATAGCACACTGTACTAAAAGCTCATTAAAGACATAAAATGGAAATTGCTCAGTTCACCATCTTAACTTGACACCGTGACAAAAGACTTTTTAATTTCTAATAAATAAAAAATGCATTGCACCACTATGAAAAAGATCCTGGCTAAAACAATGCTCTATACATAATCAATCTATTGAAAGTGGCATCAAAAAGTGTTTCACCATTTCAAGCAATTGCGAAAAGTTTGGGTTTTAACTCAACTTGACACCATTTTTAACATAACCTTACACAAACGTAAACAAAAAAGCATGATGTGGCATCATGATCAGAATGCATCTTAAATATGCTATAGATACACACTTTTCCAACATGTCTAATGATAATTTGGTGAACAAGGTATCCCTTAATAATTTCTACAGATGAAACTTTGTATTAGCATTATCATAACTTTACACAAACTTGGAAAATAGAACAATATTAATTTATGCATAACATGGAAAATGGCCAGATACTTGTTTCAACATGTTTCCAACAATATATTGGATAATCAAGTGTCACACAATGATCACAGATGCAGACTTGCTCTGTTTAGTTGAATAAATGAGAGAATAAACATTCAATACAAATCACCAAGTCAATACATTCTTTTTTCTTAAAAAGGAAATTTTGATCTGCTTCTTTTATTAAGCCTCAGACAAGTAAAACAGAAATAAGATGACAGTGAAAAAGAACACACTATTTACATGTCATGTGAGAAAGATGCATTTATCCAACACCACACGCTATCCACTTGGATGACCACAGCATACCAACACAGTTCACACATCATCATCACCTTACATTCTGAGTAGATAAACATCAAATGAAATACATGTATTTAAAAAAACTAGACAGTACACTGCTCAAGTTTATACAGACAGTTTAAAGCCAGTGTCAATGTTGTGCTGCAAAAGTTTATGGGAAAAAATGTTTCAAGCGATTGTCAATGGTTGGTGGTGGCATGATCCTTTTGATCTCTGTGGCATACACAAACCATGAATTCTCAACATTGGGAAACACAAAGTAGTCCCCCTGTTACTTCATGTTTCTGATATATACACCATCCTCCTCGACACTTTCAACCTGCAACAGAAACGTATTTCATTGGAAACAAAGTGTTAACCACCTTTAATTTTAATGCCAAAGAAGAATTTCTGTTTTGAACCAATAAAAACTCATTGTCCAGGCATTGGAAATTATTTGAAAGCAGATAAAATACTTGGTTGTAGAATGTACCACAAAATATATCCGTAAAACTAACTTAACCTTCTATTGCATGCATCTACATGCAATTTTGTGACTTTTCCAGGTTTCTATGGATGTTCATATTCCCCTATTTTAAAATAATTTTATTCAGCTGTTATTTATAAATTAACAGGTGATTTTGAACTGCACGCTAAGGACTACGTGGGTCGCTCAGTACCCATATTTTTAGTGATGACAACATGCTTAACTTTCAGTCTGGGTTGACCGAAATTACAGTGGGTATTCCTCTCAGGACGAGGTGAGTCGCTCAGTACCCTTTTTTTTTAAAGAGCTTCGGTGAATATTCCTTTCAGGACGACATGGGTAGGGATACAACCAATAGGTATGGGTACTGAGTGACCCACGTAGTCCTTTGAGTGTTGTAAAAATCGTAGTCTTGTGACAGTTGGAGAAGATTGCTCAGGACCGGGATGGATGGAGAACCCTTGTTTGCGGCCTATGCCCCAGGAGGGGTCAAAGGCGTAAGTAAGTAAGTCAGTGTGAAGGTTAAGTACTAACCGATCCAATGAAAGTATCCCCCACAGCATGATGGGGAAGGGGCCTGACGGGCATCAGCGAAACTTCCAGAAAATCTCCTACATGGATGCGGCTGAAACACATCAGATTAAACATTAACGGAGTCATGGGACATGAAAACGCAAGTGTTAAGAAATAACTGTCACAGAAAGTAGCCCTTTTTAGACCACGAGTTTGGATAAATGAACCCACAGGTACAGAGTACCTCACTGCTTGCTTCGAGCGGTGCAAAAACCTGTCGTCAAGTTAAGATGCAACCAAATGCCAAACACAGGAGAAAACTGTGCATAGTAAGTAAATATTCTCTCTTATGGCACATTAAATTGTTTAGAATGAGAACACAATCATCTTTTTTCTTCAGAAAAGCAATAATCAGTATCATCTTATCTTGACACCAAGCCGCCTTCCTTGTGTTCCCTGAAGTTGTGTCAAGATAGGATAAGACAGCAAGATACACCAAACTTTGATTTATAAACAATCTAGCACTACCACTCATCAGAATAAGTGCCTTCAATGTTTCAGAAAGGTGTGGGCACTTCTATAATGACCAGTTGAACTAAAACAGCAAAGTATCTCTCATCTCAACTTTACACCACACATTGTCGTCAAGTTAAGATGCAACCAAATGCCAAACACAGAAGAAAAATGTGCATAGTATGTAAATATTCTCTCTTACGGCACGTTAATTGGTTTGGAATGAATAATAATAATAATAATACAGACTATTTATAACGCACATACCTTCCCTAATAGCAAGCTCATGGCGTGTACAATGATAAAGTCTACACTCATACAAAACATTCTAACACTCACATACTATACAATTGAAATAAAAAGAACAATTAAATACAATACAATTAATTAAGTAGCAGGCAAAACACGAAACATAAAAGAGGCGCCTTCACTGCTCGTCAGGAAAGACTGACCGGAACAGGTGTGTCTTGAGGGAGGTTTTGAACTGGGACATGGAATTAGAGTGACGGACAGGGAAAGGTAGGCTATTCCATGTTACAGGGCCGATGTAGGAAAAAGCTCGCTGTCCTTGGGTTATCTTTTTGCGACGGGGGACATTTAACGTTTTGGTGTCTGCAGCTGAACGGTTATTTCTAGCGGGGGTGTAGACAGTGAGAATTTCTTTGAGTGCGTGTGGTGCAGTTTGATTGAAGAAGTTGAAACACATAATGGCTAGCTTATACTCTATCCTCTGAGCGACGGGGAGCCAATGCAGTGCACGAAGGAGTTTGGATGTGGGAGTTCTCTTGGGACATCTAAAGATTAGTCTAGCAGCAGTGTTTTGGACTTTTTGCAGTTTGTTTAGCAGAGTGCCAGGAATGCCGGCAAGAAGAGAATTTCCATAATCAAGACGGGACAGAACAAGGGAAGTGACAAGGGTTTGAGTGGCCTGTTGTGAAAGATAGTGACGAATAGTGCCAATTTTCCTTAACTCGTAGTAAGCTAACTGGCAAACTTTGTTCACATGAACTCTCATAGAAAGATCATCATCGAACATGACACCTAAGTTCCTAACAGACTTTGAGAATTCTATCTCACTCTGGCCTATGGTTAGTTTCAGGGCCTGATCGAATTCGCCTCTACCGCCAACCAGGAGAGCTTCGGTCTTTGAATCATTAAGTTTGAGTTTGTTCTGTGTCATCCACTGTTTCACATCAGAAATACAAAGTTCACTTGCAGAGAGAAGAAGTTGGATTTGACTGGGATGAGTGGAGTTGTAGAGTTGCGTGTCATCAGCAAATTCACTGTGAGAGAATGAATGACTGTCAATTACGTTGGAAAGTGGTTGGGTGTACAGTAGAAACAGCAGAGGACCCAGAACCGAGCCCTGTGGGACTCCGTAATTTAGCGGGGCAGGATCAGAAGCTATACCCTGGATCAAAACAGTCTGCCTACGTTCTGAGATATATGATTTCAGGAAGGAGAGTGCTGTGTTGTCAATGCCAAAAACATGTCTTAGACGGGAGAGAAGAATTCCATGATCTATTGTGTCAAACGCAGCACTCAAATCTAACAACGCGAGAAGGGAAACTTTGGAATCATCAGATGCGACAAGGAGGTCGTTTAGAACACAGAGCAGAGCTGTTTCGGTGGAATGGTGAGCACGGTACGCCGACTGAAAACGAGCCAAAAGATCATACTTGGACACGTGCTCTAACAACTGCTGCAAAGCTAATTTCTCTAACAGTTTTGAAAGAAAGGAAAGGTTGGAGACTGGCCTGTAATTGCTAAGCTTGTTTGGATCCAGGTCTTGCTTCTTCAGAAGTGGCTTGAATACACAACCGTCTTTTTTTCTTCAGAAAAGCAATAATCAGTATCATCTTATCTTGACACCAAGCCGTCTTCCTTGTGTTCCCTGAAGTTGTGTCAAGATAAGATAAGACAGCAAGACAGCTCAAACTTTGATTTATCAACAATCTAGCATCACAACTTATCAGAATGCATGTGTTCAATGTTTCTGAAGTGTGTGGGCACTTCTATAATGACCAGTTGAACTAAAACAGCAAAGTATCTCTCTTATCTCAACTTTACACCACACATTGTCGTCAAGTTAAGATGCAACTAAATGCCAAACACAGCTTAAAACTGGATATAATGAGCAAGTTTTCTGTTTTATAATATCTAGAATAATAATTGGAACACTACTGTATATTTTGTTTCTGCTAAGAATAGCAGTTGTCATCCCCATCCAAGCTTAACAATTTACTGCTACTCTTGAGTATCGTGGGGTTGTGTAAAGTTAAGATGAAACCACAAAACAAAGACAGTCTCCGTTAAAAATTAACCTGTAACAAATACCCCCTTAAGACATTCCAATTCCTGATCAGGAACCGTTTCTAGCTTTTTTTCTTTTTTTTGTGCAAAATAACAGTTTCCACCTAACTTGACACACTCATGAAACAGC